>CAUYPK010127708.1:0-78749 GCA_963574355.1 Loris lydekkerianus
AAAAAAAAAAAAAAAAAAAAAAAAAAAAAAAAAAAAAAAAAAAAAAATATATATATATATATATATATATATATATATATATATATATATATATATATATATGTTCTAATGATAAAATTATACACTTACTGATACTGTAATTTTGGCAAAATTAATATGCTGCTTTAATCTTCCATATCTGGTTGTAGTCAGGTGCTTAGCTGAGATCTCACCAGTGAATGTGTCACAAAAAATGAATTGCTTGACATTTCTCAGGGAGGTTTACCTAAGCAAAGCTCTCGGTAGTCATTTCCAAGGTGCTCTCACCGAGGGGCCTGGTTGGACACCTCTGTTGCTAGTATTGCCATGGCTTTTAATCTGTAAACTCTTAAAAGCAAGTGTTGTTCAACCAGTAGAGATTTCCATCTACCGTTCAGTTAAGCACTTTGACTTAAAAAACTGACAGACTGGGTGGTGCCTGTGGCTCAGTGAGTAGGGTGCTGGCCCCATACACCGAGGGTGGCAGGTTCGAACCTGGCCCTGGCCAGACTGCAACAAAAAAATATAGCTGGGCGTTGTGGCGGGCGCCTGTAGTTCCAACTACGTGGGAGGCTGGGCAAGAGAATGGCCTAAGCCCAACTCAAAGTGAGACTCTGTCTCAAAAAAAAAAAAAAAAAAACAGACGTGGCACAGGAATAGCAATTGGATTGTAGAGGGCGGCATCTCTAATTTCTGTGACTGCGTTCCAGCTCCACTGGCAGTCACTTCTCCATGTTGGGCATCGGAGACATTGTGATGCCTGGTCTCCTGCTGTGCTTTGTCCTTCGCTATGACAACTACAAAAAACAAGCCAGCGGGGACTCCTGTGGTGCCTCTGGACCCGCCAACATCTCTGGGCGCATGCAGAAGGTCTCCTACTTTCACTGCACTCTCATTGGATACTTTGTAGGTAAGAACAAACCAGAGAGACTGTGGGTGATCCTCTCTGGCTGTCCTCCCACTCTCAGAATTAAGTCAGATGTCTTAGCTACAGACATTAGACA
This sequence comes from Loris lydekkerianus, assembly GCA_963574355.1. Classification (NCBI taxonomy): domain Eukaryota; kingdom Metazoa; phylum Chordata; class Mammalia; order Primates; family Lorisidae; genus Loris; species Loris lydekkerianus. The sequence continues at coordinate 1,023 of CAUYPK010127708.1, forward strand.
GAAGGTGAGCACTAACTCTGGTCACTGTACTAGACAAGCAAAAAGAAAGCTTCCTGGCCCATGAGGTGACAGATGCTCTCTGTACTGGATAGCCCTGGTCCTTGTCCAGTGGGACATCTGAAGGATATTGTAGGAAAACCATGGTCTTCAAAGCCAACGACAATACAGCACAGTGCAGTGGATCAGGCCCCGCTGAAATCTTCCACTGATTTAATGAATATTGTGTTTATTTCCTCCTTTATTCAACAGATATTTACTTTCTCCCTCAGCTAATTTTTCTCTAGGCAGCTCACATACAGACAGGAAGAGACCATTGTAGCCAAGCTAGGAATACCAGTCACCTGCACTGTGCCCACGGAGTGAGTGGAGAGGAGCACCTTCTCACCTTGTGCCCCCCCACTTAACATTAGCACTTCACTCATTCCATCACATTCCATAAATGTGGATTCATTTCAGTCCGGAAAATCAGAGGGGCAAGGTAAGTGGTACCATCTACGTTAGACAGACGAGCAGGCCAAGGCTCAGAGAGGTAAAAGGCCTGAACCAAGGTTACGTAGCTGTTGTAAGTAGCAGAGTTGGAACTTGAACCCCAGTCTTTTGCTCAAGTCCAGTCTACACACAGACACACAGACACACACACAGAGGAAACAGAGGCCAGGCACATTTGGGGCTGAATGGTTTGAGCCCAGGAACCTGAGTGTGGAGTGGGCCTCAGACCATCCATGGGTCCTGAGAGCTTTTGGTTTTTAAAGTTGTGCTGTTTCATGTTTAATTGGCTCAAGCTGGTGTTTCATATCCTAACTACAGGATAGAGAATGTCACGTTAGATCTGTGTAATCTCAGGACTTTGCCAGACAGCATCCCGGGTGCCAGGAGTTCCCTCTCCTTGCTCACAAAATGCCTCTCTCCTCACAGGTCTGCTCACTGCTACTGTGGCCTCTCGCATTCACCGGGCCGCCCAGCCTGCCCTTCTCTATTTGGTGCCATTTACCCTGTTGCCCCTCCTCACAATGGCCTATTTAAAGGTGAGAGAAAAAAAGGAAAAAGCCATTATACCCTTGTGAGAGCAGTGACCTTGGCCTTGTGTTTCGGTCTGATCTCCTTGCTGGAGGTGCTTCTGCTTAAACCCTTGATCTTGACTGTGTGTGTCCATGTGCTAACCCGGCATTAGCAGACTCTCCCCATCCTTGCAGCCATTGGCAGAAAATGCAGATGAGCTGGGCTACTACACTGTCTGGGCTACTACACTACACAGTTAATCACTGGTCCTGAAGTGATTAACTGAAGCCCCAGAGCCCAGCTGTGGATACTTTCTGCTTCTAAAGGCAGTGCACTCCTGCCACTGAACAGCTTTTTGTTTTGAACACTTAAAGTTAGGAAATAAGAAAGACTGGATAGTATTGAGGCAGTGTGTGATAAAAACTAGATTTAGAGAGAACATTATCTTATTTGCCAGATTTATCATCCCCACTTTACAGATGAGGAAACTGACACACAGGTCAGTTTGCTTGCCCAGATAATCTGACAAGTGATAGAACTTATCTCAGGACAGTGCTGGTAAAGGCCCTTTCCTGCTTAGAAGGAAAAGCGTCTCTAAAAGCTTCTAAAAGCTTCTCTTCTAGGAGTTCTAAAAGTGGTGGGTTACTTTTCAGAGAGTAAACTTTGAATGCTCTTTGATTCACCCGCAGAAACGCTCTGGTCTGAGAACAAGAATCAGAATGGGCCAGGTGCAGTGACTCAAGCCTATAATCCTAGCAGTCTGACAGACTCAGGAGGGTGGATCACCTAGTTCAGGAGTACAAGACCAGCCTGAGCAAGAGTGAGACCCTGTCTCTATTAAAAATAGGAAAACTAACCAGACGTAGTGGTAAGAACCTGTAGTCCCAGCTACTTAGGAGGATGAGAAAGGAGGATCATTTGAGCCCAAGAGTTTGAGGTTGCTATGAGCTATGACGCCAAAGCACTCTACTCTACCCAGGGCAACAGAGTGAGACTCTGTCTCAAAACAAACAAAAAGAATCAGAATAGACTTGTAGTTGTGTGTGCCTCACATTTAAATCTGTAACTTAGTGAAGTCCCTTCTTTCCCAGGGTGACCTCCGGCGAATGTGGTCTGAGCCATTCCACTCCAAGTCGAGCAGCTCCCGATTCCTGGAAGTATGATGGATCACACAGAAAGTGACCAGAGTGGCCATCATAGTCCTTTTCTCTCAACTCATGGTTTTGTTTCCTCTTAGAGCTGGCCTGGTACTCAGAGATGTACCTGTTTAAGGAACTGCGTGTGACTGGATTTTGCGTTCATGTAAAGGAAGCTTGTTTGCAGGAGAGAGGTGCTGGAGCCCTGTTTGGTACCTTCTCTTCCTGCGGCTGTAGAAGTGGAGCCTCTTCCAGAAGGGACAGGCCCCTCCCCAGCACTCCTTCCTCCCCCATTTTTATGGATCTGTGCCAGACTGTCTACACCAGACTGTTACCTTGTGGGGGAGATGGAGATAAGACTATTTAAAAACTGAAAACGGCAAGGAGTCGTTCTAGAACTTTTGAACACTAAAAGGATTTAAAAAAATTAGCAAACTGAAGTTTCTTCAATGAACCCTCAAGAACTTTGGGACCAGTTTCCTATGGGGGACTCAGTTTCAGAGAACTGAGACAGAAGCTCTTCTGTCGTTATCTTCTTCTTTCCTTTTTTTGGATTTATTAAATATTTTCTGTGGTGTGAAGTGACTTATTAAATCCACAGACATTGAGTGACTTCTTCCAACATCCACATAAAAATTTGTTGTAATGAGTTCATGTCCACCCAGATGTTGTGTTGGCAGTGAACAAGGGCACGGTTTTTATACATACATACATATATATATATATATATACACACACACACATAGATATATATGAATAAACAAATTAAAACCTGCTAAGATCACGCTGTGTAACAGACAGGGGCTTGCTGTCATTTTGAGCATGTCGAGCAGTTTACTGTGGCTTCCTTGTATATGGATAAGCTGCTGTCTTTCCCCTTCACAGTTGACCCTGCAGTTACAAACCAGTATAGCATTTGTGCTGATAGCCTCATGGACTATAGGAAACTCTTACTTGGTTTTAATCAGTGTTAGCAAATTAGGGATGAAAAGTTAAAACCTTTTGGCCCTTTTTTTCTTTTCACAGGCTTCTCCCTTGCAGGGTTTTTGGTAGTTTCTTCTTGAACCAATGCATGTATTATAGCAGCAGGCGTCTTTGTGCTTTCTGATCATAGTGATGTACTCCTTGTAAATACATTTTTCTATTTTCTATTTTTTTGTATTTTTTTTTTTTGACATTTTGTTTCATTGGTGTGCTGTATTTTCCATACCCTCCTTCAAACAAGAAAAAAAAAAAAAAAAAAGGAAAAAAAGCAACACAATCCTGTCCTTGCTGTTGTGATTATAGTCTTGGTTTACCCATGGGGACAACTGAGTGTTGGGGACAAATGTCAACTGCCTCTGAGCTGGGCCCTAAATTCCTGGGCAAAGAATGGGCTGCTCTGTCCGGTTAGGATCTGGCCCTGTGCTGTGGTCTTTGCCAGAGAGCTCAGTGTTCTGGATGTAGCTAGTATAATCATGGCTGCTTACCTTTAAGCAGCCCCAGCCAGTTAAGAAGTCGCCTGATGTCCAGAGGCAAACAGAGCCTGGAATCAGCTGAGGATACCTCACAGCAGAGGTTGGGGAGGGGCCTTGTGTTCTGGTTTCTTCCATGGGGTCCCTGCCCCAGTGGCCTGCCTCTATCTTGTCCTATGTGCTTGATCGGTGTGCTTGAAGTCACCTGGGGTAGCACTCTCAGGGGTGCACACTGTATTCTCAACAAGGCCAAAGTGATCAGAGTATTGGACTCCTCTGTCATTATCTTCAGATTCTGAGGGGTTTGGGTTTTTATTTTTAATAAATGACCCCTTCGTAGCCTTTGTCGCATCATCTCCAGTGTGGTGTCACCTTCCAGAGCATTGATGGGAAGACCCATGTCTGTCTCTAGACTTGGTCACCTGCAGCTCTGGTTCATAGAGATGTCAAAGAGTGGAAGCTTTCTGTCATCCACAGAACTCAAAGCTGCTTCTGGATTTGGTGAAGGCTAAAAGTACCCTCTCTGGATTAGCAGCACTTCCTTCTTGGCCCCTAGGATACAGATGGCTAATGAAATAGGGCAGGGGTGGGAGAGACTCCGAAATGACTCAGCTTAAAGGCAAGTGCCAATAATGGGTGGAAGTGATACTATCCTAGCAGTTTGTTATTTTAATTTTTCTAGTGTTTTCATTAAAAATTAAATTCCAGACAGAAGGAATGTAATTTTTTTGTCTTTCTCACACAGGACTCAATAACTATTTGGATTCTGGTTGCTAGTCTTCAGAGCCCTTAAAACTTTGGCAGAAAAACTGCAAATGTTCCTATTGTTTTAAATTCACCACAGTAGATACAGGAGAAGCTGCCCCCATCCCCTTTGGCATTTGTGCTTGTTTGAATGGAGATTGGGGAAAGCGATTACAGTGTGTGCTTTGGGTTTCCCCAAACCTCCCCACTACTGAACACTGCCGTCCTCTTCATTCTTTCTGGTTTCTCAGGCAATATGGGTTTGGGTCTATTCTATCTAGAAGTCTTCTGCATTGGCTATGACATGTGTGTGCGGTTCCAGCATGGACCCCCAAAGAGACTGGATGTTGGAACTCTCACTTATTCATAGCAATAAATTTCTTCTTTCTAAGCTAATGAAGACGTGACAGCAAAGTTTATCCAAAGCATGTTCATTTTATTACAGCACATGCCTTTTTCTGAATAAGACTGTGTGACAGTTTTTAGTGTGGGACGGTTCACACCAGGGGTGCTGGGGTAGGCTGCTGACAAATTACTTGTGTAGCAGGCTCACAGGTCTTGGGTAAACGGGTAAGTTATGTTACCCACCCAAAGAAAAAGAAACAAAAGGACTAGTTCTCTGTAAAGGTAGAGGGGAAAGGAGTTGTTTTGCCAATAAAGTGTTAAAAAATACTGGGGCAGCGCCTGTGGCTCAGTGAGTAGGCGCCGTCCCCATATACCCAGAGTGGGAAGTTCAAACCCAGCCCCTGTCAAACTGCAACAAAAAAAATAGCGGGGTGTCGTGGTGGGCACCTGTAGTCCCAGCTACTCAGGAGGCTGAGGCAAAAGAATTGCTTAAGCCCAAGAGTTGGAGGTTGCTGTGAGCTGTGATGCCACAGCACTCTACCGAGGGCAACAAAATGAAACTTTGTCTCTAAAAAAAAAAAAAAAAGTGTTAAAAATAGAATCTGCTGTGACTTCATAGAAGTTGTCAGCTTACTGCTCATCACTTCCAGTGTTGTCTGTACACATCTCTGTTTGGTAAAACCTAACATCTAAGTCAGAGTGTGGGAATGTAGCAGTCTCGTGTGTACGTGAAGTAAACAAGGACAGCAACTGTGCAGCCCTCATTCTCCCTAGAAGCACAGAAGGAAGCCATCCCCATCTGCTTCTGGGCTTCCAGTGCATACTGGCTGGGATAGCCTCCTCCACTTCACTGAGTCACATTTCTTTGACAGTTTCCAAAAGTGGAATTACTTCAAGAACAATGGCGCCTGACACAAGTGTCAACTTTGTTTCAGGAGTTTGTAGTGAAATGCTAGAAATCTAATAATGGCACTCAAACCTCTTCCTTTTTCTAGAAGGGATGAACAGGTTAAGACTTGTTTTAATCCAGAATTATTTCTATTCCTCTGCAATTTATAGACTGCTTTCTGTCTGCAAAACTAAACACAAGGCCAGGCGTGGTGACTTAACGCCTGTAATCCTAGCACTTTGGGAGGCTGAAGTAGGCAGATCACCTGAGCTCAGGAGTTGGAGACCAACCTGAGGTAGAGTGAGATCCCCATCTCTAAAAATAGTCGGGCTTTGTGGCGGGTACCTATAATCCCAGCTACTCCAGAGGCTGAGGGAAGAGGATTGCTTGAGCCCAAGAGTTAGAGCTTGCTGTACAGAGCACTCTACCAGGGGTGACAAAAAATAAACTAAAATTTCTGCTGGCTCAGATTCCAATGACCTCACGTGTCCTAGAAAAAATGCTTCCCCCACTCATTTTTACTACAGTCTTTTGTTTACTTCTCAACCTTGTCCTTGACATTCAAGGCCCTCCACCTGTCAGCAGCACCAAGAGACCCTGGACACATGAGTGAACAGAGCCAAGTGTCCTGCTCCCCTACCCCTGCACATGGGGATAGGGCATGGCAGCCAGCCCCACTCACAAGGGTCCACAGTGACACCACATTGAGCGGAAGAGTCCATAGCTCTCTGTCCACGACTCTAGGCCTTACTATTAATATATAAACAGCAGAGACACTGGCAGGGAATCCTTTAACACAAGACTGGATGTACCGACAGAGAAAGTTGAAAAGCAATTAGGTACAGGAGAAGCTTGGTGATTCTGATGGGCACAGGCCAGCATTTAAACAAATGTCTAAATGACAGCTGAAAGAAGTGAAGGTCTTCTACAGCACCAGGTGCATTGATCTTTAGTCACAACAGGGTTCTAGAGCCTCCAGCAGTTACCAGGTACTATGTAAATGTCCTGCCCGGAGGCTGTGAAAATTCTGTGCACAGCACTTAATTGATAGTCTGTAATCAGTGTGCTATAGAGGTGTCTTAGATATTTGAGTTATTAAAAATTCATACAGGCCAGGCCTGTTAATCCTGGCACTCTGGGTGGTCAAGGCAGGAGGATCACTCGAGGCCAGAATTCTGAGACCAGCCTGAGCAAGAGTGAGACCCAGTCTCTACAAACAAGAGGAAAATGAGCCAGGCGTGGTGGCACACACCTGTTAGTCCCAGCTACTTGGGAAGCTGAGGCAGGAGAAGCCCTTGAGCCCAGAGGTTGCACTGAGCTATGGTGAAAACAGAAAACATATGTCAGATTCCGCTTTTTTAATGGTTCCTTTCATTTGGATTCTGCCTAGTTTCTTAAGTTCCAAAAAGCCTGTTCCCTGGTGACCTGAACCTGTTCAACTTGCCACCAGTTTGCAGAGGAACAGAGGCCCTCAGGGTCCCTAAATGGACAAGTCTGGGAGGTTTCTCCTGCCCCCACAGAGTCCTGGGCTTCTTGCTAGATGGCAAGACAACAGAGGAATAGGAACCAGTTAGGCAGAGGGGAGAAGCCTGCCAACCAGTGGGCGGCAAGGCTTCACTTGTGAGGAATGAAAGACAGGAAGTGGGTGTCCACGAGACAAAGATGGAGGGGGCAGGGATATGGCCACTCACCAGCATTCCAGCCCCGGATTCTGAGTGCCAGTTACTCTGCCTTGCCTAAGACACTTGCCTCAGGCAGATGACCTGTCAGCCTTCTAGATCAACATTTTGCTCTGCCCACCTGGATCTTCTAGAGTGTAGCCAGTACAGGCACTTCCAGTTATTACACTTGAACCTTTCCCATTGTAGACGGTGAGCTTCCCCACACTGTAAGTTGGGGTCGTGCTTTACTGTTTGGGATTTTTAACCCAGGTACACAGTAACACATCCTGTACCAGCTTCCCAGGGAAAGCAAAAATCCAATTCAGAAAAGGCGATTGAGGATTTGCTGGTACAGGTAGGAGCTAACAGTACAGCATTCCCCAGATGGGGGATAGCCTTGCCAGTCTGACAGTGGTGGGAGGCAGTGCTGCCCTCCGCAAGGCTACCAACGGGTGGTACTAGGGCTGCAGTACATTCCACGGGGCCCTACCCCCTTCCCTCAGGCCCACATCACTTGGACAGCCCCTACAGCAGGAAACTGTGGCGGACCACTGTGAAGAGAAGAAATAACAGAACTTGCTGCCAGATTGGATGTGGAGGGTGGGGACTCAAAGAGGACGCCACAGTTTTTGACCTAAACAACTAATTGCCAAAACTGAGATTAAAAAAAAAAAAAAAAAATCCAGGGAGAAAAGTCCTATTTAAGCCAGGTGACCATGTAAAGCTAAAACCTCCTGGGTATGTTAAGCAGAAAAGCGGTATTTAAAGCCTTGGAGAAAAGGTGAGGTGATCTCAACAGGCAGAGGCAAGAGGCAGATTGCTCCATACTTCTGCGTGTAGGAGGCAGTGGGTTAGCAACAGCCCCTCTGAGCCTGGGTTTCTTCATCTGAAATGGGGATAAAGGTGCCTTAGGTATATATTAAATTAATAAAAGTACTATCTGGTTTACTGAGTTCTCAGGCACAATGTTCAGGGATTCAGAATACAATTAAACGTTTAAACAGATGTATACATTTTTGTTATTCAAGTGACCACAGCTGCTGATAATACTCCAGTCCATCATTAAGAATACCAGTCAGGGGCAGGGCAAGGTGGCTCACGCCTGTAATCCTAGCACTCTGGGAGACCAAGGCAGGTGGATTGCTTGAGCTCACGAGTTCGAGACCAGCCTAAGCATGAGCAAGACCCCTGTCGCTATTTTAAAAAAGTAGAAAAACTAAGAGGGTCGCTTGAGCCCAAGAGTTGGAGGTTGCTGTGAGCTATGACACCGTGGCACTCTACCCAGGGCGAAGCTTGAGACTCTTGTCTCCAAAAAAAAAAAAAGAAACCAACAACAACACTGGTCATCTGCTGATTGTTGAGAGGTGAAGGGGGTGAGTCCTAGTCCTGCCTTTCAACACCGAGTGGAGTCTGAGTAGATAATGGTGTCTTGACTATGGACCTGGGCTGATGTGGTAGAGATAGCAAGAGAATTAGAAGTGGAGCGGTGACTGAATTGCTTTATTTGTCTTTTTCTTTTCTTTTCTTTTTTTTGAGACAGAATCTATGTTGCCCTCTATAAAGTGCTGTAGCATCACAGCTCACAGCAACCTCCAACTCTTGGGCTTAAGTGATTCCCTTATTCTCTTGCCTCAGCCTCCCAAGTAGCTGGGACTATAGGCACCTGCCATAATGCCCGGCTATTTTTTTTGTTGTAGTTGTCATTGTTGTTTAGCAGGCGCAGGCTGGATTTGAACCCACCAGCTCGGGTGTATGTGGCTGGTGCCCTAGCTGCTGAGCCATGGGCACTGAGCCAACTGAATTGCTTTAATCTCATGAGAAAACGTATAAGATGAGAAAGAAGTTGCTTCTTGGATAATCAAAGGGTAGTTTCTTGAGATGGAATCTACTCCTGATAAAGATGCTGTGAACGTTGAAATGACAACAAAGGATTTAGAACTTCACATAATCTTATTTGATGAAGCAGGGTCCGAGAGGATTAGCTTCAATTTTGAAAGAAGTTCAACTGTGGGTAAAATGCTATCAAACAGCATTCACAGACAAATCTTTTGTGAAAAAGAGGCAGTTGTGTCAAACTTTATTACTGTCTCAAGAAATTGCCACAGCTACCCTAACCTTCAAGTAGTTATCACCCTGATCAGTCAGCAGCCATCGACACTGAGGCAAGACCCTCCACCAGCAAAAAGATTATGACTAACTGAATGCTCAGATAATCATTAGAATAGTTTTTGGGAGGTGCAGGGGGACAGTCTCACTATGTCACCCAGGGTAGAGTGCCATGGCATCACAGCTCACAGAAACCTCAAACTTTTGGGCTCAAGTGATTCTCTTGCCTCAGCCTCCCAAGTAGCTGGAACTACAGGGGCCTGCCACAATGCCCAGGTATATTTTTGTTGTTGCAATTCCCATTGTTGTTTAGCTGGCCCAGGCTGGGTTCGAACCCGCCAGCCTTGGTGTATGTGGCTGGTGCTGTAACCACTGTGCTACGGGTGCTGAGCCCTCCCACCCCCTTTTTTTTTTTAGAGACATCGTCTTACTCTTGTCCTGGCTGAATGGAGTGCAGTTGCACCATAACCTCAAATTTCTGGGCTCAAGCGATCCTCCTACCTTTAAGCCACCACACCCAGCTAATTTTTAAAATTGTTTCTAGAGGGCCGGGCACACTGGCTCACACCTATAGTCCTTGCACTCTGGGAGTCCAAGGCGGGTGGATTGACTGAGCTCAGGGGTTCAAGACCATCCCATCTCTAAAAATAGCCGGGTGTTGTGGTGGGCACCTGTAGTCCTAGCTACTTGGGAGGCTGAGGCATGTGGCTCTTTTTATTGTGATATTTGGTCCGAAATAAAAACTGCAGTATCTCTAAGGTATGCCTGTAGAGAAAAAACTTCTGAAACAATTTTTTTTTTAAGTTAAAGACATTAAAATGTGAAACCCTTTTTAAAGGGGAAATCCACACCCTATATGGGTCTTTCTGTAACCATACAGCTGACAACACAGTTTTGTATCCAAGATACAGACATGGGACAATTATGAACCAATAAGAAAAGATAAACAATCCACAAAGGACATGAATGGCTTGCAGCATAAACTAGAATGGCCAGTAAACATGTGAAAAGATGTGCATTCCACAAGAACTAGGGAAATGGCTCAGTGCCCATAGTACAGTGGTTACAGCGTCAGCCACACACACCAAAGTTGGCAGGTTCGAACCCAGCCCGGGCCAGCTGAAATAACAATGACAACTGCAACAAATAATAGCCGGACATTGTGGCAGGCGCCTGTAGTCCCAGCTACTTGGGAGGCTGAGGCAAGAGAATCGCTTAAACCCAAGAGTTTGAGGTTGCTGTGAGCTGTGACACCACAGCACTCTACCAAGGGCGACATAGTGAGACTCTATCTCAAAAAAAAAACAAGGAGGGAAATGCAAGTTAAAATCATAATCAATTGAAGAAACTTTGTAAAGTCAGACAGTACTAATGAATGGGAAATGCAGCATCCCAGACACTCCTGCACACAGTACAGCAGTGGTTCTCAACCTGTGGGTCACGACCCCTTTTTTCCATTTGTAACAACAGGGCAATTAGGAAGGTTGAGAACCACTGCAGTAGAGGGTGATCCAATCAGTGGTCAAACCTAAGGGCAACTTGGCTTTATCTGATAAAGCTAAAGAAACAACAGCCTAAGGCCAGCAGGCCCACTCCTACTTAAATGCTCACCAGTTCCCACACTTGAACAGTCCAGAATGTTCACTGTGCCGTGGTGTACAATAAAAACTGTAAACCACCCAAATGTATTAATACGCTGAGAATCCATATAGCAATTTAAATAAGTGAACTGGAGCTACATGTATCAACATGGAAAAAAAATCTCTAAAACAACATTCAGTTTTTACAAAAACACTGTGAAGCAAATCTTGACACATTTCAAAAAATTTTAATAATGCAGAAAATGTCCTGAGACCACGATGCAATTCAGGTAAAAATCAGTAGTAATGGGTATGGAGTTTCCTCTTAGTGTGATGAAAATGTTCTGGACCTAGAGGGTGACGACAGTTGTACATTGTGAGTTTGCCAAATGCTACTGAGTTGTGCACTTACAAGTAATGTTTAAAAGGTAAATTTTATCGTAATTTTTAAAAAATGACAAAAATACCTAAGAAAACCTCGTTAATAAAACACCTTTCTAGGCCAGGCATGGTGGGGGTAACTGCCTATAATCCTAGCATACTGGGAGGCCAAGGCAGGTGGATTGCCCAAGCTCACAGGTTCAAGATCAGCCTGAGCCAAAGCAAGATCTCGCTCTAAAAATAGCCGGGCGTTGTGGCAGGTGCCTGGTAGTCCTAGCTACTTGGGAGGCTGAGGCAAGAGAATCGCTTGAGTCCAAGAGTTGTAGGTTGCTGTCAGCTTTGATGCTATAGCACTCTATCGAGGGCAACAAAGTTAGACTCTGTCTCAAATAAATAAATAAAATACTTTTTTTTTTTTTTTTTTTTTTTTTTTTTGAGACAGTCTCATTATGTCTACCTCGGTAGAGTGCCGTGGTGTCACAGCTCACAGCAACCTCAAACTCTTAGGTTTAAGCGATTCTCTTGCCTTGGCCTCCCAAGTAGCTGGGACTACAGGTGCCTGCCACAATGCCCGGCTATTATTTGTTGCAGTTGTCACTGTTGTTTTAGCTGGCCCGGGCTGGGTTTGAACGTGCCCACCCTCAGTGTATGTGGCTGGCGCTGTAACCACTGTGTACAGGTGCTGAGCCTAAAATGCCTTTCTAGATAAATCAAAGGAGAAAAGACACAAAGCACAATGCAAGCCAGAAAACAGAGTAATGAGAATATGACATGCTGAAATTTCTGAAATGAAGTAGAAGCCACCCTTAGAGGGAAATGTATAACTAAATTCATTTATTAGAAAAAAAAAAGACTAAAAGCCATGGCAGTAATCACACCTGCAATCCTAGACTCTAGGAGGCTGAGGCAGGTGGACTGCTTGAGCTCATGAGTTCAAGACCAGGCTGAGCAAGAGCAAGATCCTAAGACTGAAAAAAAAAAAAAAGTCAATGAACTTTCATTTCAGGAAGTTGGAAAAAGAATAGCAAATTAAATCCACAAAAATGTAGAAGGAGCAATAAAACTATCAAATACAATTTTAAAAACAATATTGAATGTTAGGTGGGCGTTGTGGCAGGTGCCTGTAGTCCCAGCTACTTGGGAGGCTGAGGCAAGAGAATCACTTAAGCCCAAGAGTTTGAAAAAATATATATATATATACTGAATGTCAATAAAGCCAAAAGTTTGGTTCTTTAGAAAGAATAATATAATTAATAGACCTCAGGAGATTAATGAAAACAAAATAGAAATAATCATATCAAAATAGAGGGATATCACTGCACTATTACTGCCAAAAATACATACCGTGAATCTGATTATGGAGAATCCCCATACCGATCTAGAGTGAGAGACAGTCTACAAATCCACCAGCCTGAACACTCAAAACTGCAAATGTCATGAAAACCAAATTTCAGTTTCAGGAGCTGACCTAGATGCAAGGAGACAGGTGACCTGCAGGATCTTGGACCTTTAAAAGAACGGCTGTCACCACCACCATGATCTGATGTGACAAGTGACCAGGATTAGGATTCTCAGTTTTTTTGTTTTTTTTTTTTGAGACAGAGCTAATGTTGCCTTCGGTAAGGTACTGTAGTGTCACAGCTCACAGCAACCTCAAACTCTTGGTCTTAAGTTATCCTCTTGCCTCAGCCTCCCAAGTAGCTGGGACTACAGGTGCCCTCCACAATGGCTGGCTATTTTTTGGTTGTAGTTGTCATTATTTGGCAGGCCTGGGCTGGATTCGAACTCACCAGCTCTGCGGTATGTGGCTGGCACCAAGCCATGATTCCTAACTTTTTCACTGTCTCACTGTGTAAGTGAGTGTCCTTGTTCTTAGGAAATGTGCACCAAAGAATTTAGGTGCAAAAGGGCATGTCTACAACTTACTCTCAAATAGTTCAGTTGTATACCAGGGATAAGAGTTCAGCATTTAGTCACAATATAGGAGCTTCAGCTGAGAGGCCAGCTTCCTGTTTGTTTAGGGTTTGTGCATTGACACTCTCTCCCATTGCTACTTTATCCATGAACGGGAGGACCTTTGGCCTCTGAGGTCTACCCTGTGGCCCTGCAGCTATAAGGCTCTTATTGGTGATTGCCCGAGGCCCAGACAGATGTGGGAAGCAGAAACTCGCTGGGACTGCCACCCTGGGAAAGACAGATGGCCTGGGCTGACTGCTGTGCCTGCCCTGGAAGGAGTGTGGCTCTAGCAGGTCATCTTTGGCCTTTAAGGCTCAGACCCTTGTAGATGGTAAGGAACATGAGCCTGAACACCAAGCCAGCTGGATCCCCAGCCTGGCTGTTCTGAGGAAGGACCCAAAGACATCTTCAACCACGTGCCTGGTCCCCTATCCCCCATCTGGACCAGGAGCCAGTGCTACCTCACTGGAAAGGCCATGGGGCCTCTGAACACTCCCTCCCCACTGTTCTGGACTCACACAGACCCCACCTAGGGTTAGTGTCTCAGCTGGAGACCGGCTTTCATTTGTCACTTGAACTAAAAGTCTTAAGCCTTCCAGCTGACCAAATAGACCCCCCCTCTTGACCAACGGATCCCCAAAATACCCTAACGCTGAGTAGCTGGCCATGGGAAGAGAAGTCAGACAAGCCTCCCCTCCCCGGAGGTGTCCTTTGTAACTCATTACCACCAGGCCTCACTTTTTTTGTTATTGTTGTAGTTTGGGCGGGGCCAGGTTCAAACCCGCCACTCTCCTATATGGGGTCAGTGCCCTACTCACTGAGCCACAGGCGCTGCCCCAGGCCTCAGGTTTTACACGGCAAAGCTTAAATGACACTCACAGGTCATCAATTAACAGACTATAGAGTCTGGGTACACGTCTGGTGGCTAGTCTCTAACAAGTTTCTTTAATTTAAAACATTCCAAGTCTTTAGGCAAAGCTTTTAATTCTTTTTTATTTTATTTTATTTTTTTGTAGAGACAGAGTCTCACTGTACCGCCCTCAGGTAGAGTGCCATGATGTCACACGGCTCACAGCAACCTCCAACTCTTGGGCTTACGTGATTCTCTTGCCTCAGCCTCCCGAGCAGCCGGCACCACAGGCGCCCGCCACAACGCCCGGCTATTTCTTTGTTGCAGTTTGGCCGGGGCTGAGTTTGAACCCACTACCCTCGGTGTATGGGGCCAGCACCCCACTCACTGAGCCACAGGCGCCGCCCAAAAAGCTTTAACTCTTTAACCAATTACAAGTCAAAGAATCTTTAAACCCACCTGTAACCTGTAATGCCTCACTTCCAGATGTCCCACCTTTCCAGGGCAAACCAATGTGTGCCTTCCAGGTATTGATTTATGACTTTACATATAATGCCTATCTCCCTAAAATGCATAAAACTAATCTATAACCCAACCACAGCGAGACCCACTGCTCAGGCTCCGTGGGTGTGGCTCTCCTGGCCACGGTGGCACACATTCAGCTCAGAATAAACCTCTTTAAATTATTTTACAGAGTTTGGGTTCTTTTCCTTTGACAGCCCCTAGGTGGGACTGGTAAAATCTGGCTGCTTCTTGAGGCGCCCTGGATCCCAGGCTGCCCTGGCACCTTCAGCACCTGAGGCTGGGGACAGGGCATACTTCGAGAGACCAGAGGTGGTGTGGACCAGGGGCCAAGACCCTATGCACTTACCTGGAGCCAGGAGACAGACCCACGTAATCAAACTGCTGTAAGTTGCCGGGCCACCGCCTGACCTGCAGAGTAGGGAGGAAGCTTCCCAAAAGCTACCTTGTATCTTGTGCTGAGCTTTTGTAGCTGAGCACCCAGCCCGCCGAAAGGAGCCTACCCTACCTGATGGGGAATCAGGACCTAAATTTGCAGGATGAAGCTTATGCCTGCCCTACCTGGCCCACAATGCTCCCTCTACCAGAGGCTAAATGCTGCCCCCAGCCCTGCCCACCCCTAACAGCAGCCAAGAGTCCCTACACTGGGGACCTCTGTCCTATTCGTGGTGCTCAGGGCACTGTGGCAGGGCTTGTGCATGGGCCTGAAAGAGGGTAAGGGCAGGGCCGCCTTGCAGAGCAGCAGCTCCCAGCTGCACCCTTTGGAGGTGGACAGTGTCACAGAAACCCACAAGTGGCAATGGCGCCCCCAGATGGTAGCTCCTAAAGAATTGCCTATTTCCCTTCCCCTTCCCTCCTGAAACCTCCCAGTGCCCACCCAGCTCTGTGAAGGGGTGTTCCTACCTCCTTTGAAATCTTTCCTTGTTCATTGCTTTCTTTTCCAGCTGCTTCACTCACGACACTGGCCCAAAAGGTAAGAGCTGGCTTGCTACAGAGGTACCACCGCCCAAAGCCAGAGCACGGGCACCAGGACCCTGGGCAATACCTGCCACACACACAGAGCTGGCTCAGGGCTGGCCACTAGAGCATTTGTGTGATTAAGTACCTGGGTTCTGAGGCACTCCACAGCTTTGACTCCCCCAGCCTGAGCCCTCCGCTGCCCCCTTCCTCCTGCCTGGAGCCTGAACCTGCCCAAGGATCCATCCTTCTGTAGCCAGTGGCCCTGCCTGGCACACCCTGCTCACAGCCACTCTCCCAGCCACCCCCTGGGGCTTGACCCAGTTTCTCACAGTCCCCAGGAACAGGGTAGAGCTCATGGGAGGGCAGAGCTCCATGCAGACTAGAGACCATCTTCCCTCCGCACCCAGGACCAGGCGAGGACACGAGGACAAGGCAGGGGACAGGCATGCTTTATTATCTACACTTCATGCAACAGACCACTTGCCTGCATGCATCTTACTTTACAGTCCTGTGGGCTCCATGGCCCAGAGCCACAGCCTGCCTAGGACCTGGATCCTAGTCACTCCTCTCCAGGTCCTCCTCCTGATCCCTGTCCTTAGGGAAGAGCACCTGTACCTGTCACACCTGGGTCTTCATACCAGAGTGTGACTCAGCCCCCCCCATGGTCACACCGATGAAAATGAAGCAGCTTTGCAGAGCAGAGCCAAGAGAGGGAGCTGAAGATGATCCACCCTCAGATGCAGGCCCTGGCCCTTTCCCTCCACAGTCTAACTTGGGGTGGGCTGAGGTGAGGGGCTGCAGGAGCCCCCCAGGCAGTCCAGGGGGCTTGACATGAGGATGCATGGCCCCTGCCTGCTGTCCAGCCCTGACCAGCAGTCAAAGCTAAGGCCACTTGGCTCCTGGCCCCTCTCTGCAGTCCTCAGGGCGGGTGGCCGCAGGCAGCCCTGCAGAAGGCTCAGCTCCGGTAGCTCCTGAGTAGGTGCCCTGCGATCACCAGCCTCTGGATCTCACTGGTGCCTTCATAGATCTCAGTGATTCGGGCATCGCGGTAGTGCCGCTCAGCTGGCATCTCTGTCACGTAGCCCATTCCGCCCAGGATCTGGATGGCCTAAGAGGGGAACAGGGGCTCAGGAAGGCAAAGCCCCCACCCATACAGAAAGACGGGATGGGATCAGCGCGCACAAGAGCCAGCTGGTCACTCTTCTCCAGGACCTCCTCCTGACCCCTGTCCTCAAGGTAGAGCAAACTCTGCCCTATACCTGTCCCACCTGGGTCTGCATACCAGAGTGTGACTCAGCCCCCGATGGCCACACAGATGAGGAAAATGAGGTACCTTTGGCGAGCAGAGCCAAGAGACAAAGTTGAAGACGATCCACCCTCAGATGCAGTTCCCAGCCCTGTCCCTCCACAATCTATCTTGGGGTGGGCTCAGGTGGGGGCTGCAGAAGCCCCCCAGCTAATCCAAGGGGGCTTGACCTGGTCACTCACTGGGATACTCACCTGGTGGCTGATGGCAGTCGCAGCCTCCGATGCCGCCAGCTTGGCCATGGCTGCCTCCTGATCACAGGGGAGGCAGAGTCAGTGGGTGGCCTGCAGGAGCCTCCATGTATAGCAGTGACCCCACAGGCCCACACCTCCCACCCATGGCACCTTGATGAAAGGCTTCTTGTTGTCCTTCAGCATGGCAGCACGCCAGGTCAGCAGCCGGGCACTCTCCAGGGCCAGGGCCATGTCTGCCAACTTGAACTGCAACAGCCCCACCCTCAGGTTAGCAGCTGCCCCTCCCACCCTCCAAAGTCAGGAGGAAAGAAAAAGGACACAGGTGCAGCTAAGAGGCCCAGGCCCAGCTCCTGACACTGCCGCTGCCCTACCTGGATGCCTTGGAGCTTGGTGAGAGGTGCCCCAAAGGCCATACGGTTCTCAGCATAATGCACAGCACAATCGAGGGCGGCCTGGGCGATGCCCAGTGCCTGGGAAGCAATGCCAATGCGGCCCATATCCAGGGTTTGCTGTGGGGACAGCCCCGGTCAGTGGCTGGCCTTCCGGTACCTAGGTCTGGCCCTGGGGCACCACCCCACTGCCAGCTCACCATGGCGATCTTGAAGCCCATCCCCAGCTCCCCCAGCATATTGTCCTTGGGTATGTGACAGTCCTCAAAGATGAGGTTTGCTGTGGATGAGGCCCGGATGCCCAGCTTGTCTTCCTTCTTCCCCAGTGTGAGCCCGGGCGTTGGCATGGGGACCAGGAAGGCACTGATGCCCTGCAAGGCACCAGGCAAGCCAAGCGATCTCCTCAGAGGCTGCTCCTCCATCACACCCTCAGGCCAGCACACCAGGCACCAACCGCCTCCCCCCAGCTCCCTCAGGGGTGATCCCCCGTGCTAGCTCCAGGGGAAAGCAGAGTGGCAAGGCAGGGAGGGAAAGCCACATCCCCACTTGCCCCACAGCAGCAGCTGGGCAGGGGGAAGGGGTGTCAGATCTAGGAACTGTGGAGTGACTGCAGCTCAGCGGTCTGACAGGACCCCTCTGTGGGGTCCCCACCTTGTTTTGCAGGGATCTGTCCGTGCTGGCAAAGACCACAGCAGCCGAGGCCTCCCAGGAATTGGTGATCCAGGCTTTGGTGCCATTCAGGACCCACGTGTCACCCTCAGCCCGGGCAGTGGTGGAAGCGGCTCCCGCATCACTGCCATTCCCTGACCATACACAGATTCAGGGTCCAGTGCCACCCTTTCCCCACCCAAGGGCAACCCACCTACCCCCTGAGTTTGTAAGCAGGAAACCCTGCAACCTAGCCTTCCAAAATTAAGGGTCTGCTCCCGAGAGAAAGTTCCAGGGCCACACAAGCTCCCAGAGCTCTCAGTGACTAGTCTCAGAGGAAAACAGGGTGTGCAGGAGCTGGGCATCTTCATGCTGGCAGGACCCCAAAGCCAACCTTCCTTCCAGCCCAGTGGAGGCAAGAACACTGTCCCTGGCGGACAGCAGGCAGCCAGCACTTGCCCCACTGCCCATGCTGGAGGCCTGTCCTCCTGCCTCCGAGGCTGCAAGCAGCTGCCCATACCCCCACCCGGAGCAACCCAGCTCCCATCTGAGTCTTGTCAGCCTGATTCTGAAGTGAGAGGATAGGGCCCCACCTGGTACCTGGTTCACTGAGAGCAAAGCAGCCAATTTTGTCTCCGCTGGTGAAAGGTGTGATCCACTGCTGCTTCTGCTCCTTGGAGCCGAACTTCAGGATGGGCCCCAAGTAGAGAGACTGGGGGGACAGCAGGGACTAGTTGGGAGGCCCACAGGCTCATGGGCCACACCCCAGGAAGGGGCTTACCTAGTAGGACCAACTGTAGAGACATCTCAGGGAGACCCAGGAATAAGAATCAAGCCCTGGCTATGCTCAGGAAACTGGGACACATGGCTGCAGCCCACCTGCCCATGGGAGCCTCCCTCTGCCTATGTGCCCAAGGTCCAGGAGGGGCACTCACATTGTTGACACTCATGATGACCCCAGTGGAGGCACAGCCCCGGCTGATCTCCTCCATGGCAATGGAATAGGCCAGGTAATCAAGGCCAGCACCACTGAGCTCCTCAGGCACATCCATGGCCAGAAGCCCGAGCTCACCCATCTTCTTCACCTAGCCCCAGGGAAGGAAGGATGTCACAACAGGGCAGCTACTAGGTCCCGAGGGGCCGGGACTCACCCTCCCCAACTCCAAACCCTCTTTCCACTGAGCCAATGCCTGCAGAAACTCTACTCATGTGACCCCACCATGGACTGTCTGCACACCAGCACCATTTATTCAAGCTGCCCCCCCTACCCCACACTGGCTCACCTCTCTGACTACAGCCATACCAGTCAGCAGGTAGAAGGCACAGGAAGCCTTCAGGGGTCTCTGAGGTAAGGAGCAGGACCCCTCTGTACCATGATGACTTTTCTGCAGTCCCCTAAGGGCACCACACACAAATACACACCACACTGCCACAGGGCCTTTGCATATGTGCCCTGTCAGTAATGCCCCATATCACCCAGTTCTTAGTTCCTCCTTTCCTTCTGATGTCAGCTTACGCACCATTTCTTTGGGCTGCCTTAAGTCAAACTCCCTAATTACACACTCATGCAGCCCCTCTACGGCACTTCTCCACAGCCAGAATTTCCCATCAATTAATATGGTCATTTTGATTAAGACCTTAATCTGAATGAGGGCACAGACTCTGCCATATGCCCAACACCAGTGAAAGAATGAATATCCATGATGATAAGAGCTTGGGATATTTTATTTGGAATAACAATAATTGTGACCATAGTAATTGTTAACTATCAAGAGCCTACTTATACTTAGTATATGCCAAATCGTGCATAAAATGTTTTATGCGTATTCTTTTTTTTTTTTGTAGAGACAGAGTTTCACTTTGTCACCCTCAGTAGAGTGCCATGGTGTCACACAGTTCACAGCAACCTCCAACTCCTGGGCTTAGGCGATTCCCTTGCCTCAGCCTCCCGAGAAGCTGGGACTACAGGCACCTGCCACAACGCAGACTATTTTTTTGTTGCAGTTTGGCTAGGGCCGGGTTTGAACCTGCCACCCTCAGTATATGGGGCCGGCACCCTACTCACTGAGCCACAGGTGCTGCCCATATACATACTATTTCATTTTGATCGCTCTGAAACTCTGTGGGATGCTGTATTTTTACCTCACAGTATAGTTGGGGGAACCAGGGATCAGAGAGGTTAAGCAATTTGCTCAAGGCCACACAGTTTATAAGTAGCCTGCGTGGGGTTGAAACCCAGGCATGACTCCATAATCTTAAACATTTCTTGCCATTTCTAACCAAAAAGAAATTCTACTACTCTTCTCTAAGTAATACTCAAATTACTCTTAAGCCTGCTTTCCACCTGAGAAATGTGGACCACAACACAACCTAACTTCAAGAATAAACAACTGAAACCAATTGCCTCTGGGGACAAAGGACAGGGAAGGAGGGGGAACACTGCTTTTCATGAGCCCTTTTACACAATTTCACCTGTGTAACCAAGTTCTTACACTACTCTGGGCAAAACTAGTAAGAATGTCTGCCAATATGTTCTTGTTTCTCTATAACTAGTATTATTTCTGTGATTATAAAAATTTTACCTTCTTTCTCCTCAAAATTAACACCTGATAGGACTATTTTGAGGATTAACTGAGATGACACATACATAATGCCGAGCCTAGTACCCGGCTCAGGTGAGTGATCAGTGAACAGCATTTGTTACCACCACATGGCTGCCAAGTTCTCATTTTGGCAAGAATACATGCAGACAAGGGGACACCTAGGGAACGGCTGTACTTCTGTAACAATCTGTGTGTCACTCTGTTATTTGATTTTTCCCTTGAACTGGTCTCATGGGAAATGCTCTTGGAAGACTCTAAGTGTGAAAAGGGCCTTCCTCATCTCCAGCCTTCTGTCCCTGACACACCTGGGGGCATAAATGTGTTTCCTGAGCTATGGACCCTGAGTGCTAACCAAGCTCTGCAGCCCCCAGGGCTGGTGCTGTGCTGCAGGCAACAGGCAGACCTGACCTGGGAAGAAGACAGCTGGTGTATGGGCAGCAACGTAACAGCAAGCCACCCCACCCCCAAGGTGTCCACGTTCTAATCCCCAGGACCTGTGACTACGTTTCCTCATGTGGCAAGAAGGACTTTGCAGGTGTTAAGGGTTTTAGGTGGCGAGGTTATCCTGGATTATGGTGTGCCCATGTCATCGCAAAGGTTTTTATAAGGGAAAGAAGAACACAGGAAAGTCAGAGATGTGACGATGGAAGCAGAGGTCGGAACGCTGGGTGGCATCACAAGCCAAGAAGTGCAGGTGACCTACAGACACGGAAAGACAGGAATGGATTCTCCTGGAGCCTTCAGAAGGAACTCAGTCTTGCTGACACCTTGATTTTTAACCCAGTGAGATCCACTTTGGATTTCTGAGCTCTAGAACTATCAGGTAATGAATGTGTACTGTTTTAAGCTACTGAGTTTGTGGTCATTTGTTACAATGGCAAAATAGGAAACTCATCCACAGTTACAAATGGGGATTCAGAGCTACTAGGACTGTGTCATTATTGATAATTGATAAAAAGATGATCGTTTTGGGCGGCGCCTGTGGTTCAGTGAGTAGGGCACTGGCCCCATATACCAAGGGTGGCGGGTTCAAACCTGGCCCCGGCTAAACTGCAACAAAAAAAATAGCTGGGAGCCTACAGTCCCAGCTACTTGGGAGGCTGAGGCAAGAAAATCGCCTAAGCCCAAGAGCTGGAGGTTGCTGTGAGCTGTGATGCCACAGCACTCTACCAAGGGCAACAGAGTAAAACT
Source organism: Loris lydekkerianus (assembly GCA_963574355.1). Lineage (NCBI taxonomy): Eukaryota > Metazoa > Chordata > Mammalia > Primates > Lorisidae > Loris > Loris lydekkerianus. The sequence continues at coordinate 22,937 of CAUYPK010127708.1, forward strand.
CTGTCTCTAAAAAAAAAACAAACATCATTTTATAGCTACTAAAACATCTGTGGGAAGAGAGGTTGGCCTTGCTCAAGAATGTACAATTCTAGCAGGCAGGAACCAACTGGGGAGGGGAAAGTCTAAGGCAGAGAGTAGTTTCTGGAGCACCTTACTGTGAACATGACCTTGTGGGCTCAAAACCTTGCAGCAGCACAAATATGACCTCCAAAGAGAACACGTTTCAAGCATCCGAGAAACCTCTTCCAGTGCAAAAATCATATTTTATTAAGAACTGCTTCTGCTGCAGTACCACGTCCTACCAGGTGTTAAAAACATAGCCAAGCATTGTGGTGGGCGCCTTTAGTTCCAGCTACTTGGGAGGATCAGGCCAGAGAATCGGTTGCTGTGAGCTATGATGCTACAGCGCTCTACTGAGGGCAACATAGTGAGACTCTGTCTCAAAAATAAATAAATAAATAAATAAATAAAGAGTTCAAATCCAGCCTGGGCAACAGTGTGAGACCTCATCTCATAGCTTACTGCAATGTCAAAACTGTTGGGCTCGGGCAGCGCCTGTGGCTCAGTGAGTAGGGCACTGGCCCCATACCAAGGGTGGCGGGTTCAAACCTGGCCCTGGCCAAACTGCAACAACAAAAAAGGTAGCCAAGAATTGTGGCGGGCACCTAAAGTCCTAATTACTTGGGAGGCTAAAACAAGAGAATCACCTAAGCACAAGAGCTGGAGGTTGCTGTGAGCTATGACGCCACAGTACTCTACTGAGGGCAACAAAGCAAGACTCTGTCTCTAAATAAAAAAAAAAAAAAAAAAAAAACCCTTGGGTTCAAGTGATCCTTCTGCCTCAGCCTCCCAAGTAACTTGGACTACAAGAGCCCACTACAAGGCCCAGCTAATTTTTCTATTTTTAGTAGAGTTGGGGGTCACTCTTGCTCAGGCTGGTCTTGAACTCCTGAACTCAGGCAATCATCCTGTCTCAGCCTCTCAGAACACTAGGATTACAAGCATCTAAAAATTTTTAATTAAAAAAAAGAAAATGACTGGCTGAGCAGTAGCTCAAGCCTATAATCCTAGCACTCTGGGAGACTGAGACAGGTGAATGACCTTAGCTCAGGAGGTCACGACCAGCCTGAGCAAGAATGAGACCTTGTCGCTAAAAACAGCTGGACATTGTGATCAGAGCTACCCAGCTAATCAGAAGGCCAAGGCAAGAGAATCACTTGAGCCCAAGATTTTGAGGTTGCTGTGAGCTATGACACCATGGCACTGTACCAGGGCAAGTGAATGGACTGTCTCCAAAATAAATGAATGAATGAAAAAACAAATAACCAATGGGTATAATGCAAATATATGGCACACTCCCTGGGTATAGGATACAACTACAACTGGACTCTGGTTTTTAACCTGTCATGTGTAAATTATATAACCTAATGGTTTGTACCCTCATATTAATCAGAAATTTAAAAAGAATGAAAAATTAAATTAAATTTTAAAAAATGAAGCATAAGTCTCTAAGACCCACACAGGCCTAGGCAGGAACCTCACTGAAAACCTCCTTCCCTTGCCTTGCAGCAAAACACACCAAGGCTACCCTACTGGAACTGTCTCATCTAAGACACGCCCCTCTCACCCCAGAGCTCTTCATACTTACTCCTTGAATCAACGAGAGATGTGCCAGTTGCCCCATGACTCCATCCCATCTCCAGAAACACGATGGGAATCAATATTCCCAGGCAGAGAGTAAAACAATCACGCTGGCTAGCATGCATTCAGTTGTTCATAGCCCAAATCTCTGGTCGCATGTCCAGACAGCAAAGCAGAACAGGTTTCCCCATCTTCCTCTCACAGAGGGAGGAACTCACATAGAAAGGGAGCATAGAGGCGGTGGCCAGGTGTAGGCCCCAAGGAAGCAAGCCGGACTATCTCTCTCCACTGAGCTAGAATCACAAGCACCTTCACCAGCACGTATCATCTCCTTCTTTTCTCGCCATCAGCATTTTCTTTTAAGACATCTACCTCCATCAGTGAAAGGGATGGCATCTCTACTTGCTATCACTCTGGTACTGAGTCAGCAGGTTTCAAAACTGAGGAATGCCACCCAAGAAGAAACAGCCACGTGGCTCAAGAGCACAAAGTTCTCTGTCCCTTCCTCAGAGCCCTTACGCAGCCAACTCTCCCCATTTTATCATGGTGACTGGGCTGTTTCAGGCAACATACCTGCCTGAAACAGGTATGCCTGCCAACTGCAGGAATGTCCTAGAAAAAGACTGGGGGAGGAAGCAATGCTGGTGGTGATGTACACTCATGAAAGGACAGCTACAGCTACAGAGACAAGCAGCAAGTGGGAAGAAAAGGGAGGCAGGAGAAAGAAGAGTCAATATACTCAAAAACAAAATTAAAACAGCTGAGAAAAAAAGTAGATCTGGTTTTGTTCATCCTTTCTGACCTATGTAAGCTGATGTTAAAGGCTAACAGCAGCGGCTCCCTCAATAGCGCAGCATTTTCTACACAGAGAGGCCTGACCTTCAGAGGTACTCACAGTGGTCACTCTTGGTCCTTTGTGTCTGTGAATGAGCAACCTGGATCTGCACAGTGGTCTCTAAACTCCCAAGAGAAAATTCAAGAAAGAACAAACCATCCCCTTCCCAGCAACTGTCAAGCAAGGCAAGTCTCTGTATATGGGAAAGGTTTAGGGGTACCTCATATAAAAATGCTTTAAGTCATGTCTAAAACTCACATACATAAAAATTAAATTTATCCTAAGGATGCCTATGTTCACTATAGACAAGACTAACTCACTCTAAGGAATAAAACTGGTGGAACCCATAGCTCATTGGTTAGGGCGCTGACCACAAACACCAAGGCTGGCGGTTTCAAACCCGGCCTGGGCCAGCTAGAACAACAATGACAACTGCAACAAAAAAATAGCCGGGCGTTGTGGCGGGCACCTGTAGTCCAAGCTATTTGGGAGGCTGAGGCAAGAGAATCACTTAAGCCCAAGAGTTGGAGGTTGTTATGAGCTGTGATGCCACAGCACTCTACCCAGAGCAATAGCTTGAGGCTCTGTCTCAAAAAATGATGGGAGGGAGTAATGAACTTCCTAACTTGGTAAAGATTTGCTACTTATTCCAGACAAAACAGCCAGGACACAGTGGTTCATGGGCAACAAATCAAGACCCTGTCATCTATACAAAAGAATAAAAAAATTAGCCATGCATGGTGGCACACACCTGTAGTCCTAGCTACTTGGAAGGCTGAGAGGAGATTGGGCCCAGAGTGTGAGATTAAGTGAGCTGTGTTCATGTCACTGTACTCCAGCCTAAGTGACAGAGCAAGATCCTGTCTCTAAAAAGAAAAAAATAAATAAAAAGGGAGAGAATAAACTTCATAAAGTTGACAGAGGTCCAGTTCATCACCTCCTGCGTGTGCCTGGCCAACAGGAACCTAGTACTTAACAGGCATATACATTTGGGTCCATTTTCTTTTTTTCTTTCTATTTTCTTAGAGACAGGGTCTCATTCTGTTACCCAGACTAGGGTGCAGTGGCATGATCATTGCCTACTGCAGCCTTCAACTCCTGGACTGAAGAGATCCTCCAGAGTAGCCAGGACTACAGGTGTATACTTCCAAACTAGAGTAATTGTTTAATTTTTTGGTAGAGACAGGGTTGCTATGTTGCTCAGGATGGTTTCAAACTCCTAGGCACAAGAGGTATTCACAAGCAGCTTCACTAGTGTGCCCCATCCCCTTCCTACCTTGGCCTCTCAAAATGCTAGGATTACAGGCATGAGCCACTGAGCCCAGCCTCCCAGTTCAATTCTGTGAAACTCCATAAACACTTGTTGACTGTTGAGCACTAACAGAGAGCAAAATGTTGCAATGGACAGGAAAATATGAGTAAAATCCAGTCTCGGCCTCAGGAAGCTGAGTTTGAATTAACTGTGATATTAACACAATAATGAGATAAGCACAACTAGAGAAACACAGTTTACAAACAGAATGCTCCTGGAGCACAGGAGGTGGCATTCAGGACACATTTTCAGGATGGAATTAACAAGTGTCAGTGGACATAAGGGAAAAAAACAAAGTAAGCCTCAACGAGGCTAACTGCATCAATGTCAACACCACCATCTGAGATGGGGCAAGAAAAAGAAAAGAGGATTTTGCACCTAATAATTTTATGTTATTCAACAAATATTCACTGAGCCAATAAGAAAGAACTGGGGGATGGCGGTGTGGCTCAGTGAGTAGGGCGCCGGCACCGTATACGAAGGCCGACCAAACTGCAACAAAAAATAGCCAGGCATTGTGGTGGGCGCCTGTAGTCCCAGCTACTCGGGAGGCTGAGGCAAGAGAATTGCCTAAGCCATGAGCTGGAGGTTGCTGTGAGCTGTGATGCTACAGCACTCTTCCAAGGGTGACAAAGTAAAATTCTGTCTCTAAAAAGAAAAAAAGAAAGAACAAACTGGGGGATGGGAGCTCCCAGCACTCTGGGAGGCTGAGTTAGGCAGATTGCCTGAGCTCACGAGTTAGAGACCAGCCTGAGCTACATTGAGACCCTGTCTCTAAAAAATAGCCAGGTGTTGGGGCAGGCACCTATAGTCCCAGCTACTTGGGAGGCAGAGGCAAGAAAATCACTTGAGCCCAGGAGTTGGAGGTTGCTGTGAGCTGTGACGCCATGGCACTCTACCCAGAGCAACATAGTGAGATTCTGTCTCAAAGAAAAAAAAAAAAACTAAAGTTTAATCACGATTACAAAACCAGCCCACATAAAGCAGGATGGGCACTGCGCAGGTAATTCCTGATCTACTATCCTCTCAATTCTTCCCGATTCGCCCCACCCATAAAGCCACCTGTTTTGAGGGGAAAGAAACATTCTTCAGGAAAAAATATTAGAAATCACTAACTAAACAGGGGTGGGAGGCTCACAGGTCTATATCTGGCTCCTCGAGTTACCAGCTGTGTGAATGTCAAACAAGAAAGTTAACTTCTGGCTTTAGTTTCCACATCGGGAAACTCAAGACTATGAAGTCCCTATCTCATAGTGTTCATAGTGTTGTCCTGAATATTTATTTATTTATTTATTTTTATTTCAGGTTAATAGGAGGGTACAAACCATTAGGTTACAATGTTTGCATTTGTTAGGGAAAGCCTCTGTTGTAGTGTCCCACACCGCGCAGGTCTACCAGGTACTCCTTATGTTGTGCCCTCAGGTAGGAGCACACCAATCCCCACTCCTCCCCATCCCCCCAAACGGAATTGAATTGAGGTTTTCTCCTGTGTGGGCAAGTATTAGATCATCTACTGGCTTCATGTTAGTGTTCAGTACACTGCATACTTGCTTTTCTGTTCTTGTGATATAAGAATGTATTTCAACTCCATCCAGGTTAATACAAAAGATGAAGAGTCTCCATCTTTTTTGTGGCTGAACAGTACTCCATGTCTTAAATATTTAATGAGTTTAATATATGCATAAGTGCTGGGAATATATCACCTCCAAATGTTACTACTGAAGTTGATACTAGTAAGATTTTGGAACACTTCTGGGAGATGGAGGTAGGCAAATTGCTTGTGCTCAGGAGTTCCAGACCAACCTGAGCAAAAGTGAGACCCCCATCTCTACTTAAAGTAGAAAAATTAGCTGGGCTTAGTGTAGTATGCCTGTGGTCCCAGCTACTTGGGAGCATGAGGGAAGAGCCAAGGAGTTTCAAGTTGCTGTGAGCTGTAACACCATAGCACTAAATTCCAGGATGAGAGTGAAACTCTGCCTCAAAAATAAATAAACAAATAAATAAAATAGGCTCGGCACCTGTAACATAGTGGTTACGGCGTCAACCACACACACCCAGGGTGGCGGGTTCAAACCAAGCCCAGGCCTGCTGAACAATGACAACTGCAACAAAAAAATAGCCAGGCATTATGGCGAGTGCCTGTAGTCCCAGCTACTTGGGAGACTAAGGCAACAGAATCTCTTAAGCCCAAGAGTTTGAGGTTGCTGTGAGCTGTGACGCCACAGCACTCTACTGAGGGCAACATAATGAGACTCTGTCATAAAATAAAAATAAAAATAAAAAATTATGAAAGCCTAGGGCAGCGCCTGTGGCTCAAAGGAGTAGGGCTCCAGCCCCATATGCCAGAGGTGGCAGGTTCAAACCCAGCCCCAGCCAAAAACTTAAAAAAAAAAAAAAAGAAAAATTTTGAAACACTAATTGTATTATTTTGGATTTTGCAAATATGCCACATTACCTATGCACATCTCATTCTCTGATCCTTCTGCCTGCTTTCTCACTAGTTTCCATTCTAGAACTTGGAACTCGGTACCATACATAGTGCCAGGGATAAAAGCAAAAAGCCACCAGGCTTCAATCCTTAGCTAAGGAAACCAAACACTGAGGAGCAACCTGCACGTCCCATGAGCCATCCAAATCAGAACCAAGTCCGGCTCCAGATGGGTGACAGCACCACTCCCCTCTGCTCTAGAGGGACCTCGTATAACTGCTCCCTCATCTGTAAACATGGGACAATATGTATTAGCAGGACTCAAGATGATCTACTGAGATTATAGATGTAAAACAAAATGCAGGTGCTATCACTATACTCAGCTACCATTGTGCATTCAGCAAATCCTTCCTGAGCAACCTCAATGTGCCAGAAGGGAATGAGGCTACCATCTGTGACGTCCTCCTTCAATACCCATTTCTGCCTCCATGTGGACGATTATCCTACAGCTTCCCCAGCACCACAGGCAAGCAAGATAGCATAAAGCCAGAGGGATAGTTAAGCTGGCAAAAAGCCTTGCTTCTACTACCAGCTTTCCTGCAAAGGGTAAATTTATGTCTGTAATACTAGTGATTATTTGAAAAAGGATAACACAGGCCACAGAAATCAGGTGGTCAGGCCCGGATTACAGTGGCTCACACCTGTAATCCTATCACTCTGAGAGGCCAAGTGGATCGCTTGAGCTCAGGAGTTCAAGAATAGCTTGTAAGAGGGAAACGTGTCTCTACTAAAAAACAGAAAAGTTAACTGGGCATTGTGGCAAACACCTGTCATCTTAGCTATTTGGGAAGCTGAGGCAAGAGGATCCCCTGAGCCCAAGTGTTTGAGGTTGCTGTGAGCTATGATAACACAATGACACTCAACCCAGGGTGACAGAGTAAGAATATGTCTCAAAAATAAAAATTAATAAAAAAAGAAAGAAGGGCGGTGCCTGTGGCTCAAAGAAGTAGGGCACTGGCCCCATATACTGGAGGTGGCGGGTTCAAACCCAGCCCTGGCCAAAAACTGCAAAAAAAAAAAGGAAAGAAAGAAATCAGGCCATCTGTCATCCGGCAGAAACTGCCGACATTCAGCCTTGTCTCAAACAGTGGCTTTGGGGAAAGCACCTTAAAACTGCTCCTACTTTTCAGTGGTCTGTCTGCTGATTCCCTTCTGCTCCTCACCAAGAGTTTGGGTTTTTTCACATCTCCACTAACACCAAAGGTGAAGGGTTAGTGCCAACGGAGGTCACTGAGAGTATCGCACACATGCATGTGTTGTATGTGGGTAAAGAGGGTGTAAGGGTAGCCGAGGGCTTGACATTAACATTCCTAATTAAAATAGGGCTTCCCTGCCTGCCAGCATGGCTTCTGCAACAACCACATAGATAGTGGATGGAGAAGGATTTTGGAGCCAGTCAGACCTGGGCTATGAATTATAATTGCTCCATAGATCAGTAACTCTGAGAAAGCCACTTAACTTCTCTCTGCTTCGATTTTCTCAACTGTAATGAAAACAGCAATAACAGTAGTATTAGCTACCATTTTTCAAGTGTCATGCACCATGAATTTGGCATATATTATCTCACATAATCCTTGTAATCATTCCAGAGACCAAAATGGAGATTAGATTAGATTAGGTGCGGATGTCTTCCAGGATTAAATGAGATGACACACAGTAACATCTAATACCTGAAAGTTGCCCAACTAATTTGGGTGCCCAGAATACCACTTGCCAATTCGTCTTGTGCCCATAGTCCAGGCACAATGCCCAACACTCTGAATACACACTGTTCTCTAAAAATAAGAAGTGGCCCCAGAAGCTACAAAACATGTAAATGAGGACCACAACTCTTGAATTCCTCCAACAGAAAAACAGGCAAGGAGAAGAGGTCAGAAGGTTTGCCCTTTCACAAATCATTCATTTAACAAATATCTACAAAGCATCACAAATCATTCATTTAACAAATATCTACAAAGCATTTATATCATGTGCCAGATAGCCTGCCAGGTCAGGGGACAGAAATAGCATCTTAAATATGTAACTGCAGAGGAAATGAATGTAAATGGAAGAACTTGATGCACAGGAGGAAGCAAATGATGGGGAATTTGGGGTTTGGCAGGAGACAGTTAGAGCCCTAGCTCTGCAGCTGATTTACTCCATAATCCTGGTACGTTATTAAACCCACTCATAAATTAAGAGTCTCATCAATTACAAGGGAGTATATGTAAGGATAATATTAGTATCTTCACCTTAAAGGACTATTGTGAGAAAAAAGATAAGCCACCTCATGTGCTTAGAACAGTGTCTAACTTGTGGCAAGTATTTTATAAATTAACTGTTAATATTAGCACAATACCTGGCACAAAGTAAGCATACTGCCCTGTTATTCCAGAAGTTAAATCCTGGCTATAGGCCATGTGCTGGACTAGGGAAACTTCAAAAACATTGTCTGGGTCCGAGACCCTGCTTTGGGGATCCTCAACTGGGTCACTAACAACCACCCATCCTGGAGCCAAGGGCTGACCACTGTCCCAAAGTGCTGAGGTTGTATTCTCACCTGAGCAGCGGGAAAAAGATGTTCCTTGTCCACCTGGGCTGCAATGGGAACCAGCTCCTTCTCAGCAAAGTCCCGGCACGTCTGACGCAGCATCTGGTGTGTCTCAGGCAGTTCCACAGACTGGTAGATGGTGTGTAACCGTCGCCGGTCCCAAGGATGGAGAGCTGCCAGCAAGAAAGGAGACTGTAAAGGATTTTTTTTTTTTTTTTTTTGAGACAGAGTCTTACTACGTTGCCCTCGGTGGAGTGCCATGGTGTTACTTCTCATAGCAACCTCAAACTCTTGGGTTTAAGCAATTCTCTTGCCTCAGCCTCCCAAGTAGCTGGGACTACAGGCGCCCATCACAATGCCCAGCTATTTTTTGGTTGCAGTTGTCAACGAAAAAATAACTGTAGTTGTCAACCAAACACCTGTTTGGCAGGCCTGGGCTGGGTCCAAACCCACCAGCCCCAGTGCATGTGGCTGGCACCACAGCCGCTGAGCTACAGGCGCCAAGTCTAGGGATCTTAAATAATGTTAATAATAATAATCTATTAACTCAGTGATTCTCCACCAGAGAGGATTTTGCCACTTTAGGGATACCTGGCAATGTCTGGAGACATTTTTGGTTGCTACAACTGGAGAGGGAAGTGCTATACTGATATTCAGTGGGTAGAAGACAGTAATACAGGTAAACAAACTATGACGCACGGGACAACCCCACAAAAAAGAATTATCAATCCAAAATGTCAATAGTGGTGAGGCTGAAAACCCCACATACTAACTGAATGTTTACCATGAGCACCGAACACTTTATATTCACCATGTCATTCAATCCTCTGTATAATACCAATTATATAAAAGACCTTGGTTCTGTGACCTCAGGCAAGGGTTTCAACTTCCCTGAGCCTTAGTATCTATAAAATGTGAAAGACAATAGTATTGTCCTAGGAACTTCTGGGAGTGGGAGGATTAAAGAAACACTTAACTGTAGCACCTTGCATAGCTCTCTATTTACCTTTATTGTTATAATTCAGGGTGCAAGGGTCATTTTAGACCAGGAAAAGGAAGCACTGGCCAAATGTGTCACTGCTGCTACAGCTAGAGACAAATGGTTAAGACAGAAAAGATAACTGCATTAAATAATCAGCAGCTTGGATAACAAAAAATTAAAAAATGAGCCAGGGGCGGTAGCATGTGCCTGTAGTCTCAGCTACTTAGGAGGCTAAGGCGGGAGAATAGCCTGAGCCCAGGAGTTTGAGGCTGCAATGAGTTACGATGACGTCACTGCACTCTAGCCTGGGAAGAAAGAGCAGGACCCTGTCTGAAAAACAACAAAAAGAATAGCGAACATTTACAGACCACCTCCTGTTACGTGCCGAAATGCCAGGCACTGTACTAACCGTTTTACATACCCCGTGATTTAATTCTTTCAACAACTACTTCACTGTGGCCATTTTATACACGGGCCAACTGAGGCTGAGAGGGGCTGAGCGTCTAGCCCAAGGTCACAGATCCGAGTCTGGCTCTGATCCATGCCCCAGGCCTGGTTCAAGAGGAAGGGCGCACCCTGAACCTCCGCTGGGAACTGAGCTGGGGATCACACAGGTGGTGGTGGTCTGAGCCGGAGCCGGGATCTCCAAAGGGCGGGCTGAGCGGGGCGAGAAGCTGCTGAACTGGGGCAAAGGCCGCGCACGTTCCGGGGCGGGGGGTGGACGGGACGCCCCGCTCGCCCACTCGGCCGGCACGGGCCGCAGCCCCGTTGTGCGGCGCCGGAGCGCACTCACCTCTGCGGAAGGGGGCGCAGGCCCGGGCGAATAGCGAGGTGGCCATGGGCGACCGACAAGGTGCTGAGGTTCTCCTTCGCGACCTCCGCTTACAAGCGCGCTGTTCCGGACTGCAGGGGTCGGGCGGGGCCTCGGAAGAGGCGTCTCGAGGGCGGGGCGTCTCGGGGCGGGGCGTCCAGGGGCCCCGCCCCAAAAGATGACCGATTCCGTCTCCTGCCCGCGTGAAGTCTCAGAGGTTGGTTTCCTAGCTGTGCCCTCATCCGTTAGTAAAAATGTTCACGAAACAAAGCCAAGCAAACAGCCTTGCGAAAGGCCACAGAGCTCTTTTTAAAGCATAAATAAGATAGCCGTCCTTGGTTTAATGGCTTCATTGACAGTCCTATCTCTCCTAAAATCCAATTCCATGCCCAAAAGCCCCCTAGGACTTGCCTTGCCTACCTCTCCAGCCCCATGCCCATTACTCCTTGCCAATCTATGCTCCGGCCACACACCACACGGCAGCTTTTCTCTAAAGCCCCCTAGCTTGTTCCTGCCTCTGGGCCTTTGCTCTCACTGTTCCTGATGCATGGAATGCACCTCTTCTTTACGGCTTCACTCACCCAAGCCTGCCCTGACCACATCAGGCACATGTTTATCCCCTACTTCCTCTCTGTCCATAGTTCTTTTTACACACAGCACTTCATATATGAAATTACTGTATGTATCATCTGGTCCTCTAATCTCCTCACTCCAAGAAAATCAAGGGCCTTGTCTTGCTCTGGTGCTAAACATTTAGGCTCATGGAATTGGGTTGCCAGGGAAGATTTCTTTTCCCCAGAGGTTGGGAAGATGAGGTGGAGTTGCTACTTCTCTTCCCCTGCAGTACTGTATGACTCCTAATTGGAGAACAGAGCCCTGATGGTAAGGTACATTTGACCTCTAGCATCCTCACCAGGGCACCTTCACCCTAAAAGAAACTATGCTGATTTCCCTTGCCCCTCCGCCCCCCAGGGTCTTCTCATTGACACAAATGTGAATCTGACTCCCTCAACCTCCTGGGCATCACCCACGCCCTGCTAGGTACCCACATATCCCCTCTCCCCAAACTCAGCCAGACATCTGTCCCCAGCAGTGACCAACATGCCAAAAATTGTCTTCCTCCCAGACGTTACTCTACTTCCTACAGGAGAACAATAAAAAGATGTAGCAAAGTCCTTACCTTTCATTTTAAAAAATGCATTTAAAAGAAAACCTCTAAAATCATAGTACTCTAAATTTAGTCAAATGAATATCTCCAGCAAATGTTCTGAGTTCTTCCTCATCTTTAAATCATCCCACCTGGACACCAGCCTTGGGAGGAAGATAAGATGAAAAAGCAGGAGGAAGGAGGGAAAATAAGGGAATCATGTTTGTGAGTGGAGGTCAATAAGAATAGCTTCAGTTGGCTCGGCTCCTATGGCTCAAACAGCTAAAGCGCCTGCTACATACACCTGAGCTGGCGGGTTCGAATCCAGCCCAGGCCCACTAAACAACGACGGCTGCAACCAAAAAATAGCTGGGCGTTGCGGCAGGCACCAGTAGTCCCAGCTACTTGGGAGGCAGAGGCAGGAGAATCGCTTGAGCCCAAGAATTGGAGGTTGCTGTGAGCTGTGATGCCATAGCACTCTACCCAGTGTGACAGCTTGAGGCTCTGTCTCAACCCTCCCCCCCCCCAAAAAAAAAAAAAAAAAAAGACTAGCTTCAGTTGGGGCAGCGCCTGTGGCTCAAAGGAATAGGGCGCCCACCCCATATACTGGTGGTGGTAGATTCAAACCCGGCCCCGGGCCAAAAACTACAAAAAAAAAAAAAAAAAAAAAAAATTGCTTCAGTTGCCACAGAACACCTAAACCAGACTCTTATTTTAAAACTGTATTTGTGACCAAAAAAATGAATGTATTGGCTCAGTGCCCATAGCACAGTGGTTACGGTGCCAACCACATACACCGAAGGTGGTAGGTTTGAACCTGGGCCGGACCAGCTAACCAATAATGATAACTGCAACAAAAAATAGCCAGGCATGGGCGGCACCTGTGGTTCAGTGAGTAGGGCGCGGGTCCCATATACTGAGGGTGGTGGGTTTGAACGCGGCCCCAGCTAAACCACAAAAAAAAGTCGGGCGTTGTGGCAGGTGCTTGTAGTCCCAGCTACTTGGGAGGTTGAGGCAAGAGAATCACTTGAGTCCAAGAGTTTGAGGTTGCTGTGAGCTGTGACACCACAGCATTCTACCCAGGGCAACACAGTGAGACTCTGTCTCAAAAAAAAGAAAAAAAAATGGATGTATTATGTTAAAAGTATACAACTTTTCCCATAGACATAATCAGATAGAGGTTACAAGAGGCTGGGGAGAGGGGAGGGAAGGAACTGGTTACAAAAACAAGGACTCATGGGAACTTTTTAAGTGGGTATGATAGAAATGTCCTATATCATAACCTTAATGGGATATCAAGACTATACATTTGTCAAAATGCATCAAACTACTATTATGAGCAAATTTTACTGTAGTTAAAAGTATAACTTAATTAGCCTAACTTTAAAGATACATGTAAATTTTCAATTCTCAAAGCCCCCTTGGTAAAACATAGAACAAAAATATTAACCTAGGGCTGGGCACGGTGGCTCACGCCTGCATCCTAGCACTCTGGGAGGCTGAGGCAGGTGGACTGCCTGAGCTCCCATGTTCAAGACCAGCCTGAGCAAGAGCGAGACCCCATCTCTAAAATAGCTGGGCATTGTGGCAGATGCCTGTAATCCCAGCTACTCAGGAGGCTAAGACAAGATAATCACTTAAGCCCAAAAATGTAAGGTTGCTGTGAGCTGTGATGCCACAGCATTCTACTGAGCGCGACAAGACTGTCTCAAAAGAAAAAGAAAAAAATAAATTAATAAATTTATTAATAAATTAATAAATATTAAACCTAAAGCACACTGGGGCGGCTCCTGTGGCTCAAGGAGTAGGACACAGGCCCCATATACTGGGGGTGGCGGGTTCAAGCCCAGCCCCGGCCAAAAACTGCAAAAATAAATAAATAAACCTAAAGCACAATCCTATCTCCCAATTACCCCAGAAACCAACTATTATGCCAAGTTACTATAATTATTAATAATTGCAAAAAGCCCACATGTAGAAGCCAAGATAAGGGAAACCCGCTCCCAAGATAGAAGCCCACCCTACACCAACTCTCCCCGAGGAACACAAAGGACCCAGTGAGGAGACAAGACAGGGTAGATTATACTGTGAAAATCTTTCTTTTATTACTGTCTCGTGGCAAAATAACATTTTATACAAATAAGTCACTTAGTTTACTTAGACAACGAAAATCCAAACTGGAATGAGGAGGTTGGGTGAAGTAGGAAAGAGGAGGAAGGTCAGATCAGGTCATTGATGTTTCTTATATTCTGTGAAAAATAGATTTACAGGGAAAAAAATAGACTTTGCAACTTCAATGACTTTACATGATCTTTTGTAAAAGAAAGGGTAAATCCACCTCCCCCATATCCTTCTGTGACATGGAACGTAATGTGATGGTTTAACAATTAGGCTCCAAACCAGGTACAGCAGCACCCTCTGCAAGAGGAATCCTTGTGCACTGCAAAGGAGACTGTGCTTTGAATTTTAAAACACACTGTCCCCACCCCCAAATCTCACTGATGTCACTGTAACACTGGCCACCAGAAGAAAGTGACTTAACAGAGAAAAAAAGAGTACCCTGGGGGCCTACTGGGGATCAGGACACACTAAGACAAGACTCACTCAATTTGTACATTAGACACAGCTTATTAAATCCATTCCAGGAAAGAGTTCCACTTCAACCAAAAAATAAGCTGAAGATTGCCCAATCGCTGCCATTTCAAGAATCACCAGCCCCTAACACCCCCAAATCACTATTCCTATGTACTGGAAATCAAATGGTATGAAGACAGACAAGTCTTCAAGAAGCCTATGCCCCTAAAATATGCTTTCTTTGCAAGACAGCTTTGGGCTAACACCTCAGGAAACAATAGCCTAATTTAGCCCCAGGCTACATTTAGGTGTTATTTCCTCTAGAATATAGAATGAAATAAACCAGGATCTTCCTCAGAGAACCTAGAAGGGCATTGTACCCCAAACGCTGTATAGAAAAAGAGAGACCCTCTCCAAGAGATTTTAAGGCAGAGGAACAGAGCAAGAATGTAGAGGAAAGGGTGTAGGCAGTATGTACTGCAGCACCCGGTGGGCCCGCTACTCTGCTGGGATGTGTTCCCTGGAGAAGCTGCCTCTCAGATGCCAATCCTTAACAGAAGGCACAATCCCCATGCAGGTAGTTTTTTCCCCACTCACTGTATCACCCACAAGGTAACTGCCATCAGCAGTCTGGATGCCTTAATAACATGGCAGCTTGCTTCACTGTCTGATTGGTTCTGTTACTTTTAGAGAAAGTATAACTTCCAATTTTTTCTTCAACTCTGGTACAAAGTTTGAATTTCAAACTCACACTAGTTAATAGCCCAGAGTGGTAATCATGCTCAAAATGTCCTGGGCAGCTAGACACAGGAAACCAGAGCCCTAGATAAAGAACATCAAACCTTGAAGAGCAGATGGCAAATCCCTGTCAAACTGGGCAGACCGAGCACTTAGTCTCCAGTGAGACTAAGGCTAACTAACAGGGAAGGGACACAGCCCAGTGCCCACCTCCCCCTTCTTCCAGGTCTACTTCCCAGACAAAGCTAACACTGAGAATAAGAGAGTGCCCACAAGTGTGCTAGAAATTGTCTGCCCAAGGGCACATTTCCGAAACACACTCAACTAAGCAGAGCTCTGGGCAGCTTCAGAAACCACATCCTAGATAATATTTAAATATCAAATAGTAGAAACTCTCCCAGCTGAGACTCTGTCACAGAGAGAAGGGATTGTTGCTAAGCTTGACAGGAACATACAAATCCCACTTGAGATGCCACAATGAGAAACAGAAGGTCAGAAGACAGTGCTGATGTCTGTCTGCAGATGAGGTGGGAACAGCAGCTTTACAGCTTTCCCCAGCAGCATAAGAGACAGAGACATCCAATGCAAGGCACTGGATTTGTAGCTGAATCTGCTCCGGCCACAAGGAACCAATTCCATAGGGCACATGGTCTATTCCCTCCCTCAGGGTTGAATCCAGTGCCAGCAGGGGAGTAATCTCAGGCTTTCTCAGTGAGAAAGCTGCCAGAATATGGCATGACCAAGACTCTGGCCTGGCACAAAGCACTGGGCCAAAGTTCAAAGACACTCATACTCTAGAATTCAAACAGAGAATAGCACTGGTTGGTGAATACACAGGAACTTCGGTGGCAAGGTGCTGACTCTGCTTTCTCTGGTCTCATAAGGCCTCTCTTTCTCCCAAGCACCTGAGGATGCCCCTCTCCTGTCACAGGTACTGTAAGGCCTCACAGTGACTTACTACACCCATGAGTCCTCCCTACTGACACCCTTCTATCAATGCTAAATGGACTCTGGCCACATCAATCATCCTATCAGAGGGTCAGGGATTCTGGGCTGAGCTCCTAAAGCCATCCACACAGCCAACCAGCCAACCAGTCAACCACAGGGAGGTGGTGACAGTCTATCCAATAAGGGTCTGAGGACAAAAGTAGCCCACCTGCATGGACATGCAAGGATTTTTTTGAGAACACATCACTCGGACAGACCACCTCACCTATTTTGCCCTTTCTAAACATTCATATCAATTTCAACTAGCAGTCTGAAGGAAGGATCAGCACGTGCATTACTTATGACTGATCTGCCAGGCTGGTTCCAGAAACTGCTTCAGTAGAAAAGCAGATAGGAAAACCCTCCTAACTAAGAAATCAACAAAGTTTCAGAAGCAAATCCTCATCAAAAGCCAATCCTCCAGGCTATGCTATGTAGAGAAAATCAAATTTCTCCTTTAAAGTCATCTCTCCTTTAAAGTTGCTGCTTGTTTGTAAGTATACTTCCCCCAACATGAGCCAGATTAGGCTCAGGAGCCTGATTAATACACCAGAACTCTAACCACACTTCACATATGCTGGGAACACCACTGACATTTTATAAAACCTCCCCAAAAGAAGTATGGAAATAAAAAAAACAAAATACAGTGAGGCCTATTCTGGCCTTGAGAAATATTAGCATTTCATGAACAAAACTGACATGTTCTATTTCACAAAATACTCAAGTTAGGAGTCAGGAAAACAGAGCAAGCTCATCTGTCCTCCAAACTGAGAACAGGAAGGCACTGCCAGAACAAAACCTTGGTCTATCCTTAGGAGGGCAGGCCAAGGACCCTGGGAGTCAGACAGGTCAGCAGGTCTCTCTGCAAAATGGACCTCAGTTTGGCAGCGTCATCTATACCTCAACCCTTGGCACCACCCCTCCCCACCACCCCCTTTCAAGTTACTCCAGTTGGTTTAAGAGGAAGCACAGGCTCAGGGCAGCCTGCACTGATGGCAACACTGTAAGTGAGAGGAGGAGACGCCTTGGACTGGGAAGAGCAACTAAGATGCGGGCAGGCCCCACCACAGGCTTCTTGCTCAGGCACAACTAAGCCTCAAGAGACCAAGGTTTGTCAGGAAAAACCAGCAGATAGCTGGAACTACAAGAAAATCAACTTTTTTATCTGGAATCCAGGAGATTTATCCTAATCTTTTACTTTAGTACATTTGTGACCTAAGGGGCAGGGGAAGAAAAGGAAGGAAAAATACTGGGAAGAGAACATAGCACTGCTTGGCACCTCCCTTGAAGCCCAGGAAACTGCCACCTCAGCCTTGGCTTCCTGGGGCAAGATTCAAGGTGTGTGTTGACAAACTGCAGCTTCAATCACCTCTGCGTGTCAAGGTCTTGTGGCCACAGCAAAGCACCTCTCCTGCCTGTTCCTGTAGCAGTTACTGGCCCCCGTTATAGGCATAATCAGCCTTGTTGTGCATTATCAGCTTGTTGTCGACAAAATAGAAGCTGTCAGAGCGGGTCTCATAAGGATTCTCAATCATCAGACGAACTGCAAGTCAGGGAAAGAGAAAACAGTAGAGTTACATGTGAGTCTGCCACACAGGCAAGGTGGGAAGAACCTAATATCCTCTCAACTGAGAAAAGAAAGGTACTGCCAGGCTGAAACCTTAGTCTCTCCCCAGGAGGACTGGCCAATGACCCTGAGAGTCAGACAGGTCTCAGGCCTCTCCATAAAATGAACCTCTAGGTCTGGCAGCATCACCTGTATCTTGATGCCTCAGCCCAAAATAATCCAGCATTTCAAGAAAATAT
Organism: Loris lydekkerianus; assembly: GCA_963574355.1. Lineage (NCBI taxonomy): Eukaryota > Metazoa > Chordata > Mammalia > Primates > Lorisidae > Loris > Loris lydekkerianus. The sequence continues at coordinate 40,788 of CAUYPK010127708.1, forward strand.
GAGTACACTCTACTAGAATAATGAGGTTGGAACAGAGGAAGCTAGCCCTTAACAGCTGGGGAAGACCACAGAGGCTCTCAAGCTGAACATGAACTCTACTTCAACATAAGGAAGCAACCACCTCACTGATACAGCCCTCCTTGGTCATCTCAGTCCCCAGGGAAACTCGGTGACACTCTTGCCCAAACAGACCCCAACAGCCTGTTTACTCAGTCCTCCCAGCTGACTGAAGCAAGCTCTGACCTCTGGTCTGTGGCCAGACATTCCAGTCCCAGTTCAATGCCTCACTATGCCCACTTCACACCAGGACCCCTGACAACCAAAGGAATCATAGTTGTGAATGAGTGTTGAGAACACAGGGCAAGGAGCCTTCTCCAGAGATGGCTCAGATATTAACTCATAAATGAATAAAAAATAGGTCGGACAGTCTTGGGATTTAAACTGAAGTCTCCTGTTTGTTCAGGTAATTGCTCAGACCTCTTTAAGCATACGGGAGACTAAGGATAATTAATAGTCACTACCTTTGACCAGTTTAGAGTTAACAATTACATGCCATTTGAGTCATTTGGAGGAAATACCATTGTTCACCACAGTTCTCAAAAGGTGAAATGCAGCTGGGTACAGTGACTCATGCCTGTAATACTAGCACTCTAGGAGGCCAAAGCAGGAGGACTGCTTGAGCTCAGGAGTTCGAGACCAACCTGAACATGAGTGACACCATGTCTTTACTAAAAATAGAAAATCTAGCTGTGCTGGGTGGCACATACCTGTAGTCCCAGCTAGTTGGAAAGCTGAGGCAAGAGGATCACTTGAGCCCAAGAGTTCGAAGTTGCTGTAAGCTATGACACCATGACACTCTCTGAGCACTGAGCTATAGGTGCCACCCAACACCATGGCACTCTCTACCCAGGGTGACAGATTGAGACTCTGTCTTAAAAACAAAATAACAAAAGAATGTAAAAAAAAAAAAAAAAAAACAAGATGAATAGATGAAACTGATTTTGATTTTTTAAAGCTGTTTGAATCCATCCAAGCCAAAGGCATTTAGTTTATATCCAGAATAGGCCGGGTAGGGTGGCTCATGCCTGCACTACTAGCACTCTGGGAGGCCAAGGTGGGTAGACTGCTTGTGCTCACTAGTTCAAGACGAGCCTAAGCAAAAAGGGAGACCCCCATCTCTACTAAAAATAGAAAAACTGGCTGGGCACCTGTAGCTCAGTGGTTAGGGTGCTAGCCACTACCCCAGGGCTAGCAGGTTTGAACCCAGCCTAGGCCTGCTAAACAACAATGACAACTGCAACAGCAACAACAAAAAAATAGCTAGCATTATGGTGGGCACCTGTAGTCCCAGCCTCTTAGGAGGCTGAGGCAAGAGAATCGCTTAAGACCAAGAGTTTGAGGTTGCTATGAGTTGTGACACCATAGCACTCCACTGAGGGCGACACAGAAAGACTCTGTCTCAAAAAAAAATAATAACATAAAAATAAAAATAGAAAAACTGAAGCAAGAGGATCACTTGAGCCTAAGAGTTGTAGGTTGCTGTGAGCTATGAGGCCAAGGCACTCTACCCAGGGCAATAGCTGGAGACTCTGTCTCAAAAAAAAAAAAAAAAAAAAGTTTATATCCAGAATATTAACTTCTAAAATTTTAGCTGATCTGGTTTTATGGGCAAAACTTGTAACTTTATATATAATCTTTTCTTGGAAATATCTATATATTCCAGGCAGCTAGTGAAAAGGGGCTTTCTTTTTCTTTCTTTTTTTCTTTTTTTTAAAGACAGTCTCACTATGTTGCCCTTGGTAGAATGCCATGGCATCACAGCTCACTGCAACCTCAAACTCTTGGGCTGAAGTGATTCTCTTGTCTCAACCTCCCAAATAGCTGATACATAGCTAGGACATAGTTGGGACTACAGGCGCCCACCACAATGCCCCGTTATTTTTTGTTGCAATTGCCATTGTTGGATAGCTGGCCCAAGCTGGGTTCGAACCCACCACCTTCAGTGTATGTGGCTGGCGTCATAACCACTGTACTACAGGTGCCGAGCCTTGAAGAGGGGTTTTCAAGCCAGGATCAGATGCTAACATAAACTCCCTGCCCCAAGTCAGCAATCCTCATTTTACCTGGGAACAGCACGGCCACATGAGTAAAGAGTGCCTGCTTTTCAGAAAATGACAACCTTCAAGGACCTGAAATTCTGAGAGAACCAGTCAGCATATGTGGATCCTTCTCCACAAAGGCACTAAAGCCATCACTACTTACAGGATTGCATTCACATCCTCATAAATGCCTTGAAGCCAAGGCTGCTAACCTCAGGTAGCTAGGCCAAAGTCACAAAACTGATCAAGCCCATTTTTTCTCTCTAGTTCTGTCTCTCATCTTCCCTCACCAAGGCTCCATGGCAACCTTCTCCCTCTGGAGCCTCCCTCAGTTCCACCTCCACATACCTGCAGGCCCCCTCTTCAAAGATTGATGCTTCTATCCTTTCACTCTGCCTACAACAGTTCCCTCAGTCCTGCTGGATCTAGTCTAACGGTTTATCGTATCAGCCCTCTGCTTTGTAGAGAATAAGAAAGAAGAGGTTCCTCAGGCCTTGATTCTATTTAGTTCGCAGTTTCCCATCCAGCTGATTAAGGAAAAAGTGAAGGGCCAATGAGTAGGGCACAGTGGAAAACTGACAGAGAACACAAGAGGCATTTTATGTGATAGGAATTCCAGAAGTCGTCACAGGCATCCTCTTACCTCCCTCAGGCACTGCCTTTCCCATAGCAGGCACTTAAAAAAATGGCCTGTATTTATTAAAAACCTTCACTGCTGGCTCAGCATCCATAGCTCAGTGCTTAGGGTGCTGGCCACATGCACTGAGGATGGTGGGTTCAAACTCAGCCAGGGCCTGGTAAACAACGACAACAACAAAAAAATAGTCGGGCATTGTGGCAGGTGCCTGAAGTCCCAGCTCCTTGGCAGGCTGAGGCAAGAGAATCGCTTAAGCCCAAGAGTATGAGGTTGCTGTGAGCTATGACACCACAGCACTCTACCAAGAGCAACATAGTAAGACTCTGTCTCAAAAGAAAAAAAACAACCTTCACTGCTTCCCCCATAGGCAGAGTCAGAGTTTGAAACAAGAGCCAGGAGCCACAGGAAATGAGAAGCCAGAGATCAAGTGACTAGATCCATATCATGTCACTACTGCCATGTGACTAAAGGATAGCAGTGAATCAAATACATTTCAAGGTTCCTTCCTTTAAGCCCTCAGAATCTAGAAAGCTGTAAGAGGCAGGGGATACATACTGACATCCTCAGAAAGCTGAGGAAATTCATAGATGTGTTCACAAGTGTTCCTGCTGCTAGGGATGCAGAAGCCAAAATCAAAGTCAAAGTTTTTCAGCAAGCGTTCCCGGAAATAATGCCGTTCGATCATCCGGAAGTTTGACACAGGTTTGTCTCCCACTGTGAACTCCACCCTGCAAAATAAGCCTCTGTGAGTCCCACTTTGCCTCTTCCCTCTTCTAAAGCCAACCTCAAACCCAACAGAGAACATTGTGAATAGGAGAATGTTCCCCCCTAGGGAAATAATGGTACTCACGTAGCCCCAACTGTCCGAAGGCGGAGAAATGCTGGTGTGAACTGGTAGCGGACAAAACGCCCTGCACTGATATCCACATCTCTACCTTCCTCCTCCTCTTCTTCTTGGTCTGAAAGAACATACAGAATCTGCAGTCCACCACTTGGCACTATGAGTCTAAGAGTTCTTCCACCAGTACAAATAGCATAACAGCAACCGACTCATAGTACCAGTGACAAGGATGCCAATATTTACTGAATACTTGCTGCATGCCAGGTCCTGTGTTAAATGCCTCACAAGGCCGTGAAGTGTTATCTCCAGTTTACAGATTAGGAAGCTCAAGTTCAGAGGGGTTAGATAGCATGTTCCAAGTCCCTCAAATAATAAATGAAGGGAACAGAGATTTGGATCCAGGTCCACCTGACTCGAGGTCTGCTCTTCAATAGTAAGTTTTTTGTTTTGTTTTGTTTTGAGACAGTCTTACTTTGTCACCCTCAGCAGAGTGCAATGGCATCACAGCTCACAGCAACTTCCAACTCTTAGGCTCAAGCAATTCTCTTGCCTCAGCCTCTAGGGTAGCTAGGACTACAAGCAACCGCTTCAACGCCCAGCTATTTTTTTTTTTTTTTTTTTTTTTTAGAGACAGAGTCGCACTTTATCCCCCTTGGTAGAGTGGCGTGGCGTTGCACAGCTCACAGCAAACTCCAGTTCCTGGGCTTAGGTGACTCTCTTGCCTCAGCCTCCTAAGTAGCTGGGACTACAGGCACCCATCACAAGGCCCAGCTATTTTTTTGTTGCAGTTTGGCCGGGGCTGGGTTCAAACCCGCCACCCTCGGTACATGGGGCTGGCACGCTACTCACTGAGCCACAAGCGCTGCCCACAGCTAGCTATTTTTAGCCGGATCTTGCTCTTGCTCAGGTTGGTCTCAAACTCGTGAGCTCAGGCAATCTACCCTCCTTAGCCTCCCAGAGTGCTAGGATTACAGGAGTGAGCCACTACACCCGGCCAACACTTATTTCTCTTTTATTTGGGGACTTAGTCTGTAGCCTAAGGATGAAGCTTAAATACAATCTGGCACAAGGCCCCAGACAAATACAATCTGTGCACAAGGCCCCTGTCTATAATTGTACAGGTTAGGTCTACTATTGACCAAGCTGAAATGCTAGCCATCAACCAAAAGAATGAGACTATGAAAGTTCACGTTAGTCAAAATATTCCTTTAGAGAATGTAAAAATTCCTGATGGGCAACAAGATAAATCACTAAAAATAATTTTGTTATTTAAATGGAAGATACTGCCATGCGCAGTGGCTCACACCTGTAATCCCAGCACTATGGAAGGCTGAGGAGGGAGAATTGCTTGAGCTCAGGAGTTCAAGACTTGCCTAAGCGAGAGTGAGACCCCAAGTCCTAAAAAACTGGAAAAACCCAGCTGGGTGCCGCAGCAAAGCAACTGTAATCTCAGTAGCTTCCAGCTAAGGCAGCAGGATGCCCACAGCCCAAGTCTAAGGTTGCAGTGGGTTATGACACCACTACACTCTGCTCAGGGCATAGAGTAGGACACTGTCTAAACAAAAGAAAAATAAATGGAAGACACTAACCTACAGCCTTTGGGTACCATACTTCCTTGGACTAATGTCTATTTCAGGCCATACCAGGCCTGACCCTCTGACTACCTGGAAAGGGTAAAGCAGATGGGCGATGAAGCAACATGTGGGGCCTCCAGAAGGTTAATGGTCTCTGGTCTTGGGTCTAGTCCATTCCTGAACCCAGGAGATGAAATATTTGTAAGATCAATCAAAGAAGCATTCTAAGGTGAACAAGGAGTTAGTACTCCCCTCACCTAGTACTCCCCCTCACCCTTTCAGAGGACTCAAGGCTCAGATGAGCTTTCCTTATTATAGTTTAATTTCAAGGATTCCTTCCCTAATTGGAAGCAATATGATAAGATCAAAGAACACAGGACAGGAGGGTTTCACTTGGAAATTCTGGGTCTCAGATCCTTCTCTGTAAAATGAGGGTAATAAGTGAAGATTATATAAGTTGGTATATAGAAAGATGTGGAACACAGTGACTGGCACAATATCCAACAAAATCAGCCTCCTAATGCAGCTTCAAACCACCACGCCCCACAGCCCAGGCCACAGGAAGAGATTATAAAAGTAGGACACACTGGAGTCCAAGAAACAGTAGGCACACAAATATTCTAGTTTCAAAGACCTTTCCTCAAACTGTCAAGTGGTCACTACAATGGTTGAGGCCTACCTGAAATGCAAGGTTTGGCAATCTCAAAAAGTACTGTCCCCGTCTCCAAATCTCGAATTTTAAAGCGGGTGAAATCAATATTATAGATGTTGTCTTCAGGTTTACATAAATAATCTGAAAATGAGAGAGAGAAACCAATACTGTTAAATAATCCTCCAAACTACCACTTATTTAATTCTAAAGTTTTAAAGAAAACTGAGGTTTTTTGTTTTTGTTTTTTTAATCTACACAATTCACTTAAAATAACCCCGCAAAATTTCTTCTTGCGTTGTCATAAACAAAGTTATGTGGATAGCACTAGGGGATCCAAGAAAGGAAAAAATAGAATAAGGACTTGGTCTGAATGAAAGACTATCATAAAACTTTTAGAAATGGGGATAGAAAAAAGGGATTTCTTTGAAAACACTTACAAATCTGACTCAGCACCCATAGTACAGTGGTTACGGCGCCAGCCACATAAACCAGGGGTGGTGGGTTCAAACCCAGCCCAGGCCGGCTAAACAACTGCAACAAAAAAATAGCTGGGCATTGTGGCAGGTACCTGTAGTCCCAGCTACTTGGGAGGCTGAGGAAGGAGAATCACGTGGGCCCAAGAGTTGGAGGTTGCTGTGAGCTGTGATGCCACAGCACTCTACCAAGGGAAACAAAGTGAGACTCTGTCTCAAAAAAAAATAAAAAAATAAAACACCTACAAATCATTATCAACCTGGATGTCAAAACAGGATAGAATTTTTAATAGCTATCCATTTAAAACATTTAAACTGATCTAACAGATAATATAGTGCTAGTTTGCCAACCACCAGTGTTATGAAAGCAGGATCAGCAAACTTTTCTGTAAAGGCCAGATTATAAAATATACAGGCATGGTCTCTATCACAACTACTTAACTCAGTCATTATAGCACAAAAGCATCCACAGACAATATGCAAATGAATGTGGATATATTCCAATAAAACTGTATTTATGGAAATTGAAATATGAAATTTATGGGCAGCACCTGTGGCTCAACAGAGTAAGGCGCCGGCCCCATATGCCAAAGGTGGCAGGTTCAAACCCAGCCCAGGCCAAAAACTGCAAAAAAAAAAAAAAAAAAAGCCAGGCATGTGGCAGGCGCCTGTAGTCCCAGCTACTTGGGAGGCTGAGGCAAAAGAATTGCCTAAACCCAAGAGCTGGAGGTTTGCTGTGAGCTGTGACGCCACAGCACCCTACCGTGGGCAACATAGTGAGACTCTGTCTCTAAAAAAAAGAGAAAGAAATATGAAATTTATGTAACATGTCACAAAAGTTTTTAAAAAATTTCAATCACCTAAAAAAATGTAAAAGAAAAAAAATTCTTACTTTGTGGGCCATACAAAATCACACAGTAGACTATATATACACAGCAACAGGATAAATTTGCCAGTGAGCGCATTAGGACAAAGTGAATACAGCCCACAACTAATCAAAATAGTACCACTCATAGGAAATTTCTTTCCACAATGACTCTAATTTTTTTTTTTTTTTTTTTTGGAGACAGAGCCTCAAGCTGTCGCCCTGGGTGGAGTACTGTGGCATCATAGCTCACAGCAACCTCCAACTCCTGGGCTCATGCAATTCTCATGCTTCCACCTCCCAGGTAGCTGGGACTACAGGCACCAGCCACAACGCCCAGCTATTTTTTGGTTGTAGTTGTCATTGTTGTTTGGTGGGCCCGGGATGGATTCGAACCCACCAGCTCAGATTATGTGAATGGAGCCTTAGCCACTTGAGCCACAGGCGCCAAGCCTCTACAATGACTCTTTTTTTTTTTTTTCCTGCAGTTTTTGGCCAGGGCTGGGTTCGAACCCTCCACCTCTGACATATGGAGCTGGCGCCTTACTCCTTTGAGCCACAGGCGCCGCCCTCTACAATGACTCTTGACAGCATCTTCTCCACAACTCATTTTGACACTATTGCTTGTGCTGTTTCATGTTTTACAAGCTGTCTCTCCCATCAGATAACTGAGAGCTACTGATTATTCTCTAACTCCAAAAAAAGATTGACATTGGTTGTCCTTTTAGAAGGTACTCAATACAAATCTTGTTGAATAGAGCAAATAAGGGAAGAAGTTAAAAAGAATAACAAAAAGGCTGCCAAGCTGCTACCTGTGACTTTCTCCAAGAAGCTGCAAAGATGGGTTTGGGCAATGGTACCAATCCCAATCCCCCACTGAGAATGATGCTTAGGGCCAAGCATTAGAATAATGTGATTACAGAGGTCAGGTGCTGAACATTTCTCTATTTTCAGAGCCCCAAATGAAAATTGAATCAGAAAAGAAGCAGTTTTTTCACAATGCTTCAATAAATCTGAATCGCAAGGCTGTCTGAAGATACACTCAAGCATGCAAAAGGCAGTCCCAACCCAAGTGGCAATGAAAAATGAAGACATCAAAATACCTGTAATCAAATTCCTCTATTTTAAGATATGGGAATTCCCTTTCACAGGCGTCCTCAAACTTTTTAAACAGGAGGCCAATTCACTGTCCCTCAGACTGTTGGAGGGCCGGACTATAGTTTAAAAAACAAAACAAAACTATGAACAAATTCCTATGCACACTGCACATATCTTATTTTGAAGTAAAAAAACAAAACGGGAACAAATACAATCACACCTCATGTGGCCCGCAGGCCGCAGTTTGAGAACTCCTGGCAAGATTCATCTGTCCCAGGATGGTGCAGTGGCTCACAACTGTAATACCAGCACTCTGGGAGGCCAACATGAGTGGTTTGCCTGAGCTCACAGGTTCCAGACAGCCTAAGCCAGAGCCAGACCCCCATCTCTAAAAATAGCTGGGCGTTGGTGAGGGGGCACCTGTAGTCCCAGCTACTCAGGAGGCTGAGGCAAGAGAATTGCTTGAGCCCAAGAGTCAGAGGTTGCTGTGAGTTATGATGCCACAGCACTCTACTGAGGGTGACAAAGTGGGATCCACCAGGGTCCCTCGGCCTCTGTCTCAAAAAAAAAAAAAAAAAAGACCCACCTCTCCCAAACTCCTATCTCCAAATTACCGGAGATGCCACCAACAACCTGAAGTACTTCTGAGCAATCCTGGGCTGACTACTAAAGCTAAGCCAAGACAACACCATGGTAGCCTTCCATCCATCAAAGGGGTGCAGTTTTTGCTGCTATAGGACTTCAAGACCTAGAAGGCCAGGTGACTGCAAATTCTTGGAGGGAAAACAGCAGCAAGAGAAGGAGTATCAAGTCAGGGATGGGTTCAGCAGAGAACACAGAAACGAAGTTCATCCAGGACAGGGAGCGGGCAATATATATTTATTCCACCCCTCCCATATCAATGAAAAAGCTTAGGATGGTTGGCCAGGAAATACACTTCTTGAACCCTGCCATAATTCTTAATTCACCAAAACAAATGTCAAAAGCACGATCCACATGTTTAAGTCTGTACAGAAACTGGAACTTTATTAATATTTTTGTATGTGGCAAAGTTTTAAATTTGCACGAAATGCGACGGCCATGTGTTTTGAGGAAGAGCCAACCTGCACACAAAGGGGCAACGCCTGGAACCAAAAAGGGAAGGGGGCCAGGCAGGCTGGAATGGGGGAGGGGCTGTCAGGGGTCGGAAGGAGGGAAACGCCAAAAAAGCAAGTAGGGATTCTGGCCTGGCAGAGGGCCGCGGTTAGACCAGTTGGGCTGAGCGGGAACTTCACTGACGGCTGGGGGATTCCAAGCTGAGGCGTCAGGGGCTCACTTATATTACGAGACCACGGCCACCGGCAGGCTCAGAAGGATTTGGTTCATTTGAACGGGCCCCCGCTACCCGACCAGGTCCAGCAGTGGGTAGGAAACATCCCGGCCTGAGGAGTCCCGCTGGGGCTGGCCAAGGGAAAGCTTGGCGTCGTCGGAGCCAGGAAAAGGGGTTCGGGGAAAGGGGAAAAGCCCCTTCCCCACTAGGCTAGGTAAGGGTGGCGAGGGCGGACCCGAACTGGCGAACCAGTGGGAAGCGCGGCCTGGATGGCCGCGGGACCCGGGTGGATCCCCGAGCCGGTCGATCGGCGAGGTGTGCTGAAGGCTACGGGGAGCGGGGGCCCAGCGCGAGGGGAGGGCGCGACCCGCCCGGCACTCACTCTCGGTGACCCGGCTGAGGCGCAGGACGTGCTCGGGCCGGATGGTGTCCAGCGCCAGCAGCTCCTGCTCCGTGACCGCTGCCCCGATGCCGTCGTCGGTGGCGTTGTGGGGCGCCTGCCGCCGCGCCTTGAGCCGGTTCAGGACGCCGCCGCCTGCCTTCTTCTTCTCCTCCTTGCCAGCCACCAGCCCTCCGGGCCCAGCCGCAGACCCCGCGGCCGCTGCCTTCGGATTCGACCAGTTCATCACTCCGCCACCAAGATGGCCGCCGCCTCCGCAGCGCTGTAACTATGGAGAGAGGGGCGGGGCCCGGGCTGAACCTGGGGCGGGGCCGGAGGGCCGCCGCGCAGCCGGAGGGCTCTAGCGCCCACTTTGGTCCAGCCAGCCAAGGCCAGGCTGGGGTTAGGGACCTTGGTACCTCCACTCTCTCCATCGGGCCTCCAAGGTCACTCCCAACGGTTTTTAAATACTTATAATGGGAAATAAATTTCTATCATATACACTGTGGATAGTGCATCTTGAGAAACTGTTTATTAAGATCTTTAGCATAGAACGCAGGTTTTTAAAAAGTGTATTCTGTGCAAAGGCAGCTTCAAAAAAAATATGTGTAGGGCGGCGTCCATGGCTCAGTTGGTGGGGCGCCGACCACATACACCCAGAATGGCAGATTCGAACCCGGCCTGGGCCAGCTAGGGCAACAAGGACAACTGCAACAACAACAAAGTTGTGGCGAGCGCCTGTAGTCCCAGCTACTTGGGAGGGGGAGGCAAGAGAATCACTTATGCCCAAGAGTTTGAGGTTGCTGTGAGCTGTGATATGACGGCACTCTATCCAGGGCGACAGCTTGAAACTCTGTCTCAAAAAGATAAATAAAGGGCGGTGCCTGTGGCTCAAAGGAGTAGGGCGGTAACCCCATATGCCTGAGGTCACAGGTTCAAGCCCGACCCTGGCCAATAACTGCAAAAAAAAAAAAAAAAAGAAGAAGAAATAAAGAAAAAGAAAGAAAAAAAAAATGGGCAAAGGCCCGGTGCCCATGATTCAGTGGTTAGGATGCGGGCCACATACACCAAGGCAGGCTGGTTCGTTCCAACCCGGTCAGGGCCTACTAAACAACGACAACTGCAACAGCAACAACAACAAAAAAAATAGTCGGGTGCTGTGATGGGCGCCTGTAGTCCCACCTATTTTGGAGGCTGAGGCAAGAGAATTGCTTAAGCCCAAGAGTTGGAGGTTGCTGTGAGCTGTGACACAATGGTACTCTACCGAAGCTGACATAGTGAGACTCTGTTTCAAAAAAACAAAAAAAGTACATGTGTATGTAAATTCACATAAAATGAAAGATATACACCAGACTGTTACTTATATAATCCCTAGGGATTAGAGGATAAGAATGAAAATGATTTTTCACATTTTGCATTTCATGTAATTTTAGGCCAGGTGCAGAGGCTCACACCTGGGGGCGGAGGCAGGTAAATTGCTTGAGGAGTTCAGGAGCAGCCTGAGCAACATCGAGACCCTGTCTCTGCTAAACATAGAAAAACTAGGTGGGCATCTTGGCAAGTGCCTGTAATCCTAGCTACTTGGGAAGCTGAGGCAAGAGGATTGCTTAAGCCCAGGAGTTTGAGATTGCTATGAACTATGACACCACAGCACTCTACCAATGGTAACAGAGTAAAACTGTCTCAAAAAAATAATAATTTAAAAAATATATTTATGTGTGGGGCGGTGCCTGTGGCTCAGTGGGTAGGGTGCCAGCCCCATATACCCAGCCCCATATACCCAGAGGCTGGTTCAAACCTGGCCTCTGCCAAACTGCAACAAAAAAAATAGCCAGGTGTTGTGGCAGATGCGTATAGTCCAGCTACTCAGGAGGCTGAGGCAAAAGAATCGCCTAAGCCCAAGAGCTGGGGGTTTCTGTGAGCTGTGATACTACAGCACTCTACCAGGGGCAATAAAGTGAGACTCTGTCTCTAAAAATATGTATATGTGTATATATTTATTTATTTATGTATTTATGTGTATATTTACATATTCTCATATCACTGCCTTTTTTTTTCCGAGACAAGGTCTTATTCTGTCACCCAAACTAAAGTGCAAGTGCAATAGTGTTATCTCACTGTCTTAAAAAGCCACTTTTTCAGAGAAAGACAATAATAAACCCCCACATAACCATAGCTTCATTAATTACCTCTCTACATATAGATATATAGAAAAATATATATATATGTATATATTTGTTTTTTCTTTTTTTTTTTTTTTTGACAGAGTCTCACTTTGTCGCCCTTAGTAGAATGCTGTGGTATCATAGCTCACAGAAACCTCAAACTCTTGGGCTCAAGCGATTCTCTTGCCTCAGCCTCCCAAGTAGCTGGGACTACAGGTGCTCACCACAATGCCTGGATATTTTTTAGAGACAGGGTCTTTCTCTGGCTCAGGCTAGTCTCGAATTGGTGAGCTTAGGCAATCTACCCACCTCGGCCTCCCAAGTGCTGGGATTATAAGCGTGAGCCACTGCGCCCAGCCTTAATTATCAGTATTCAAAAGGTTTCCTTTTTAAAAATAGTATATCATCGCATTAAGAGCACAGATTTTGGAATCATACAGAGTTGGGTCCCAGTCCTTGCTCTACCACAGTGGTTCTCAACCTTCCTAATTCCTCGATGTATTTTCATTGTTACAAAAGGGTCACGACCCACAGGTTGAGAACTGCTTGCTGCTCTACCACTTACTAGCTATGTGACTTTGGGCAGGTCATTTATCCCCTCTGCGCCTTTGTTTCCTCATTTATACATCAGGCTAGTCACAAGGGTGGCTGTAAAGAGGAAATGCAGAACAACAACAAAAAGCACTATGCTAGTGCCAAGGAGGGTGACTTATGAATGATCACTATGGCAATGTACAGAAGCGCCCTCTTTCTCAGGACCTCTCTGCTGAGGGCAGGCACTCTGGGCAGGGAGAAGCTATAGAACTGGATGGGAGAGCATGATGACTGACAAAAACACTCAAGTTAGAGTTCAGAGGAAAGGAGCCTTGAGGAAGAAACCTGGGAGACCCAGTCTTAGAACAAGGCCTGAGGCAAAAGGCAAATGGGGTTATTTTTCAAAAACGTAGGTGGTTAGGAACAAACAAAACTAAGACTAGAGTAGCATAGTGCCTACAGCCTCAGGTTGCTGGACAGCAGAGACAAGGACAAGGACACTCCATGCCCCGCCCTTTCTGCCTTAACGCCTACAATAAGCTTTCCAGTAAGTGCTGGAAAAACTCATCTCTTCCTCTATGGGGGGTGGGGTACTAAGTATGGAGAAAGGTCTGACACTGGCTCCAGCCAACCGGGAGCCTAATTTCCTTAGCAAGATTAAGATCTGGACCCACAGAGTGGTCCAACCCAACCCCGGTACTTGGCCTAAGATCTTCTGTCACACAATTTCCCTCCCTGCAACTCCCTAGAGCAGAAGTTCTTTAGGTCTCTTCCCCATTTGGCAGCTCATGCAAAGCTCCTTGAAATAGTAACAGCTAAATTTGAATTAATAAAGAACTCCAGTTATGGGTGGGCTTAACCTAAGAAAGAGGCTCTGTGGGCCACGTGGCTTATTTGGGCCCTGAGAACTTCATCAACACTGGCCTCATTCTTGGGGCTGAACACTGCATTCTGCCTTTCAAGGGGTAACTGAGGGAGGCAGGCTAAACTTCTCCCTTCATATCCCCCTACCCTCTACAAGCCAGCAGCTTCCATTCCCGCTTAAAGGACTAAGCAGGTAGGCTCTGGAGCCATGCCACACAGCGTTATGGGGTAACAGAGGCAGTAGAGAATACTGATTAAGAGCGAGAGTCCTAGTTTTAAAATCCCAGCTTTTGCTGACTTTGTAGGCATGAACAAGTCACTTCACCTCTTAAAGGGTAATGCCAACTGGTTTGTTAAAGATTAAACAGAGATCTGTAAAATACTTAGCATTGTCCCCATTTCCAAGGCTCAATAAAGGTTAGCTGTATTTATTTTTATAGGCTTACAAAGAACATGGGCTTTGATGGCAGATAGACTCAATTTGAATCTTGGCTTGATAATTTAATGACCCATCTAGGGAAATGACTGAACTTTCTTGTTTTTTTTCTTACGGATATGGTCTTGCTGTTGCCCAGGCTAGAGTGCAGTGGCTTGATCCTTAGCTCACTGCAGCCTCAAATTCCTGGGCTCAACTCCTCTTGCCTTAGTCTCTCAAGTAGTTGGACACACCACCACACCCAGCTAATTTTTTTTTTTTTTCTTTTTTTTTTTTTTTTTTTTAACCGTTGATTTTTAATTTATTTGCAGTTTTTGGCTGGGGGTGGGTTTGAACCCACCACCTCTGGCATATGGGGCCGGCACCCTATTCCTTTGAGCCACAGGTGCTACCCCCAGCTAATTTTTAAAGTAATTTTTTGTAGAGATGTGAGTCTTGCTATGTTGCCCAGGATGGTCTTGAACTGCTTGCTGGGCTCAAGTCATCCTCCCACTTTGGCGTCCTGAAGTCTGGGATTCTAGGTGTGAGCCACCATGCCTGGCCTATGAACTTTTTGAGCTTCATGTTTCTCATCTATAAAATGTGGCTAATAAATGATAGGAAAAAATCTTTCCTGCATTCTCCCCTTCCCAATGTATATACTCAACACTGACAGCACATCAGGAAAAGAGCAAGCAGAGAAAAATATCCTAAAGCTTGGCTCATCCATAGGCTGTCACGGAGGCTAAGTGAACAGTAAATAAGCAGCAGCAATCAGGCCAGGCACAGTGGCTCACACCTGTAATCCTAGCTCTCTGGGAGGCTGAAGGCAGGTGCATTGCTTGAGCTCAGGAGTTCAAGACCAGACTGAGCAAGAGCAAGACAAAAATAGAAAAACTGGTGGTGCCTGAGGCTGGTGGGTTCGAACCCAGCCCAGCTAAAAGAATGACAACTGCAACAGCAACAACAAAAAAATAGCTGGGCATTGTAGCAGGCGCCAGTAGTCCCAGTTAGTTGGGAGGCTGAAGAAAGAGAACTGCTTAAGCCCAAGAGTTGCTGTGAGCTGTGATGCCATGGCACTCTATCTAGGGTGACAGCTTGATACTGTATCAAAAAAAATAAAATAAACATAAAAAAATAGAAAAACTGAGGCAAGAAGATTGCTTGAGCCCAAGAACTTTAGGTTGCTGTGAGCTATCATGCCATAGCACTCTATTTAGGGTGCCAGAATGAGACTCTGTCTCCAAAAAAAAAAAAAAACAGAAGAGGTAATCACAGGACCCATGTATCTTAGGATAGTCAGGGCCTGATGATCCAGTGTGAGTAGAAACAAACCATTTTGTTTTTCCTTCAATGTACTGCTGTTTGAAATAGACAGGTAGGACTTTGCAGATGATTCCCTTAACCAAACATCGGGGAGCGAAGAAAAGAACTCTTGGCAGCCAAGTGAACTCCTAGGTCTCCCTTTTCCCACCCCATACCTTCACCTCAAGTTCAAACTCAGTCTCCACACAGAGTGTCACTGTAAATTGTTTATTAAAACACAAAGCAATGGACAGTGAAAAACATCCTGATTTTTTACTTTTTGGTGGGAGTAGGGTGGGGCATGGAAGGGAAAGGGACAGATGGAGACAGCTCAGAAGAAAAGCCAGCTCTATCTACCCCTACAGCTTCCACGGCCAGCCAGGTTCAAAGCCCCACAATTACATTTCATTTTGCCACTGTAAATGCATGTTGTGGCTACAAATAGTTGGTGTGGCCTCTGCAAAGAAAGGATGGGAAACTAAAGTAAGACCTGCAAGGGTTACTAAGAATTGACATTTTTTTTCTCCAGTACTCGGTACAAAATAGAGCAGCTAGACCCAATATGGAGGGGTAAGGTTAGTTTCCTGACAAATCAGATTATGCCAATAATAGTTGAAGAGGCTACCCTGAGCTCAGAATGAGCAGCTGGTCCTAGCCTAAGAGAACTTCATGGAAGGAAAGGGTAATATTCCTTCAATTCAAGGAGGAACTAATCCAGGGTCAAAATGCTTTTCATTCCCTGGATCTTGACATACCCAGGAAAAGAGGAGTCAAGAATGATTCTCCCTGCCAATTCTCTCCTCCCACCTAGCAACCTGGCTCTCCTTTCCCAACAGTTGTCCTTTGAAAGGACGGAAAGCGCACTTCAGTTTGTTGTTGTTTTTCCTCATACTGAAATAAAGCACTGAAGCTGGAAATAGAGGTGAGAATGGAGTTCTGCGTGCCCCCATCTTATGTCTGGATGTGAGAGGTGCCAAGGCCCTCTCTGCCAACTTAAACAGGCACTACTATCTCTCCAGCTGCCAGCACAACCCTGGCTCCTTGTTTTATATTCCTGGAAGAACCCAAGAGATCCATCCTGCTCTTTTCCTGCCAACCCAGCCAGTCACCAAATCACCTGCTCTTATCAAGATGATCTGGCAACCCAAAGCAGGCTAGACAAAAGGCAGCCGAGAAGGACATACCAGATAGGCAGCAAGCCACACATGTGCAAAGCAGCAGCCTGCCCTCACTGACAGCTGACTCATTGGTGCCAATCTAGTCTTACAACAAAATGAGGAAATCCAGCCCTCTTGCCTTAGGATAGGTCTAAACACAGAGTCTAGCTCTTGGACTAAAAAGGAAAAATTGCTCTGATCTCTTCGAAGCTTGAACATTAAGGCTTCTTTGCAAATTTCGTAGAGCTCTTTGATCCCTAATTATATCTTTCCATAGAAGAGAATCTGGTTTCTTCTGCGATCTCTGAACAGATCCTGGGTGCTTCTGGTTATGCTTCAGTGCACGATCACAGCTTTGCTCCAGCCTCTTTCCTCACCAGCCACAGGAGGAGGCCCAAACATACCTCCCCAACAGGCCTTTAAAACAAACAAAAAACAAAAAACAACAACAACAAAAAAAAAAACAAAACAGGAGCATCTATTAGTCTCTCACTTTGTTTAGAAAGCTCACTTGCTCTCCTAGGTTCTTTTGGAGATGCATGGAGGACAATATTACATGTTGCCACTCAATGCCATTAAGGCTCCTCAAGGCAAAAAGACACTTGAAGAATTACGTCAGAATAGACCAGCAAAGGGGGAGGGGAAGAAGGAATGGGAAAGTAGCCCCATGGGAGGGACTGTAGGACCTCTTCCCAGACCTAATTTAGAGGGCATGTCCACCCTGGCTCAGAGCAGGAGAGGAAAAGGCACTGTGCTGACTGGGATGGGTCCTTCTCTAATCCCCAGGGAGAGTAGAGAACCTGATGATTCTCTCCCTGGGTTTTCCAAGGTGAGCTCATTCCTAGAGAAAGGGATGTTAACACTAGGTAAAGGAAAATACTGCTGCTATTTTCTGAAGTTCTCAACTGCGATTCTAGAAGCCATCGCTAGGCCATTCCAGGAGAGGCTACAGGCAGGATAAGAAGGAAGAGAAATTCCTTAAAATAGAAGCTTTTCCCAAAAGATAAAAAAGTGAAATCATAATTCTAAAACTACACCAATTTCCCAGGCACAGAAAGAGGGAGGTAAACTTAACTCAAACTTCACCTCATCTCATCAAAGCCTAAGTGACCTCTACTATGATGCTAGCAACTATTAGGCAGTGGGAGCAAGAGAACATGATGATCAATACTCAAGCCAGCAGGTGGCCCTGCAGGTAGGGGATACTCCTCTTGGGAGTCTAACACCACTGACACTTGAAGATAACTATTTTTCAGATCACTAGAACTCAGGCTATTCACTAAGCATCCTCACATTAATTGAGATTTTTTTTAGAAAAATGGATCAGGTTTAGGAAACATGAATCCCACAGTTTCTTGGCACTATTTTAATAAGCACGAGTGAGACCCAAAACAGTCTGATTAGAGACTAGCTGCCCCTGACCCAGAGCTAGACTGCAGACTCTCAACCCATCTCCAGTAAACATCTTTGCATGGCCCTTCCAGAAACTCAACCGAGGCCACACTTCTGGCAAAGTAAGTTTCACACAGACTGTCTGCTCTTGTCTTTGGCCAGCCGGGCTGAGTGGGAAATAAAAACCTAAGACAGAGCACAGATTCAACAGAACAACCCAGGCCTCTCTTACCCACACCAACTAACTGGCAACTCTCATCACCTCCCAAGCCCAGTCCAACTCCCTATGGTTATAGCCTCTCAGTCTCAGCACTAGCTCAAAATACAGACAGGGGGAAAAAACAGTGCAAAAGAAAAAACAAAAACAAAAACAAAAACACACAGAATAATTCTTGACATATAAAATACCAAAAAAAATTAATAATAATAAAGAGTGCCCCATCCCACCCCTTTAACCTAAACTTCATGTACCTGTATCTTGGAGGGGAGAAAAACAAAAAGCTTTCAAGTTCAGCATCCTGAGCCAACTGTAGCCAGCCCTAGGCAGCTCTTGTTAGCTGGGTGGGCTTGGCTCCAGGGGAATCTACCCTGGCCCCCACCCCCTGCTTCCTCACTTCCCCCTTTAGTTTTTGTTAGCCATAGAAAGATGTTCCTTCCTTTTGGACACAACCAGAGAGGAAAGCGCCCATCCCTATCCCTGAACTCAGGGGAAAGGGGTGGGCTTGGAAACAGAGGCAGAAGCAAATATGCTTGGCTTACAGTACCATTAGGAAATGGCCCCAGGGGTCAGAGTTTCCTTCAGAGACTCTGAGTCACCGAAGGGATGGGTTGAGGTGGAGGCCAGACCCCTCCCTCCTCAGAGAGACCCAGGCAAACTAACAAACAAGGCAAAATGGAGGCAGCAAGTCCTCCTTCTTCATCTTGTCTAATTATTAGCAGTGGCCCATGGCTTTGAGGAATTGTGATAGAATAAGAACCAAAGCCACTGCCAGAAGCCCAGTTAGTCAGGATATCCCCTGCCCCCAGGCAGGTGGTCCCCAAGACCAAGGCTACATACAGTACCTCATCTTTTAGAAGCAAGGGAGCTTTGTGAAGCACTCCAAGAAGTGTTCCTCTGATTGTAGCCTTGGGCCACAACCATCTAGCTGCCTGACTCAATACCCTACCACTGAGACCCAAGTCACAGCAAAAATAAAGGACTATAATTCTCAAATGTCTAAATGCTGGCCTGGAGTCATCATTAAGAGCTAAAGCCCAGAACATGAGCCAAAAAGCTACTGACTTTGTCATGTAAAGAGCAGTTCAAATATATGAAGCTCTTAAGGCAAACTCAAAATTAAACACATTGTAGAAAGATGGCCCTGGCCTGAGATTCTATACTCCAGCCCACAGTGAAGCTAATCTTGCTGTCTGTCATCCACAAAAGTCCTTTTAGCTTGACTGTGTCCTCCCTTATTGTTGCCCTAAATGGGAAATGGATAACGGTGACCAAA
Organism: Loris lydekkerianus; assembly: GCA_963574355.1. NCBI lineage: Eukaryota > Metazoa > Chordata > Mammalia > Primates > Lorisidae > Loris > Loris lydekkerianus. Next base: position 60,040 of record CAUYPK010127708.1, read on the forward strand.
AGGGAGGGAACCATTTCTTACAGAAAATTTTCTAGGCAATTAAAGACAGATACTTAAATGCTAAAGGTTAGGTTCAGAGCTGCAAGGACTATGGCTGACTAGAAATCTTTCAGCCTCATCACACCAAGAGCCTGACTGCTGTCTGGATAGGGAATGAAAAGGACAGGGGCACAGCAAGGTACATACTATTAACATCAATAAGAAGCATCACTGAACCCATATAGCATCATTCTATATAGGGGCAGCTCAAGGCATAAATCAAAACTGGATGAACAGAAGGACATGGAAATAACTGAATATCAGATAGTAGATAATCTAAACAGTGGTCAGTCACTTAGTAGGGCTCAAGTATCTGAGGTTGCTCTTAAGCTATCCTAACATAAGCCTTTTCTAATCCAAAGATCAGAAGAGGCTTTTAAGGTCAAGTGTTCTGTTGCTGTAGTCTGGAAAGCATCCTTGCCCCCTGGCAGCAAGATCCTAAAAAGAGGCCAGTAAAGAACTTCTGGATCAGGTCCTCTTGGGTGTCGGCTCAGAGATCCAGGGAGGGAGATACCAACAAGGTGAGGTGGTAAAGGAAAAGACATTCAAGCAGAGAGAAACCCAAATCCTCATCTCCTTTCCTTTTTGGCAATAACTTAGTGGGATGGTCGAGAGGGAGAAGAGATTTCAAATGAGCCAAATTAAGAAAAAAATTCAGAAGAAATCAAGTCCCAAACAGGCACTGAAATCAAATGATTTGTTGTGATAACAAGTCAGAGGCAGTTTGAGGACTCAACATAAACTAATTGTCTTGGATACCAGACAGTCCTCTACTGGCACATGTCAGGGAGATAAGCAATGACAAAGTTTAAACACTTAAGGTGAAACCATCATTGGATTAACCCCGAAAGGCTTCTAAGTAAGGAAACCTTTACTTTTCTTTTTAAAAAATCCCTCTTCTTTTTCCTTTTGTCTTTACCATACAAATTATATACCTTGACACACACACTCTCAATCTCGGGACATAGAAAAACTTATCTGGGCATAAGTTCACAACATACTCAACTCGAAGTACTGGTCTTTTCAGGTAATAAGATGTTATTTCCCTGCTTTTAATTCCCGATCTAAAAAAAGGAACCATGACTGCTCTGAGTTCCGAGTCCTTTTCACCAAGTATACAAATGAGGATCCTTGAACAAGAAGAATCCAGTGTACCCTAAGTACCCTCAAGAGGAAACGAATGGCTGAGGGTCAGCCACAAAAAGAAGACTAGGACTTAATCAAGCAGGTCTGGGACCAGGTGGTGCATGAGGGCTGTTCTCTACTCACTCTGCCTCTTTTTATCTCTTTGTGTGTGTGTGGCTTGTTTGTTTGTTTTTTGTTTTTTCATTAATCATTGTGAAAAACACAGAAACCAACATGTTTGGTTTCTTTCCCACACCCCTCCACCCTGTTCAGGATGGTCATTTGTTCTCACAACCGGCAGAGGCAGAAGAGGGTTGGAATGAAGACTCCAAAGGCCACCAAGATGGGAAACATGAGGCTGCTGTTGTCCGAGGCATAGGGGTTAGGTGTGCGGGGGCCTGACTGCACCCGGTTCTTATTGGTCTGTTTTTTGAGATTAGACCCTTCATCATAATCTTCTTCTTCCTCCTCCTCTTCTTTCTTCTCCAATCCTGGATGAGGCTGAAGCTTTGGCACATCTAACACAAGAAAGAAAATACCCGTTAAGTAAGACCCACAGCATTTTTAAGTGAGACCCTTAAGACTAGCAAATGAGCTATAATAGTAAAGGAACCCCTATGACCTAACTAGGGTCCATAGGAAAGACCAGAAGTAGCAGAAATAACCTTCTGGCCTACAGAACAGCAAAGTGCTACTAAAACTAGTCTTTTTTAGGCATAACTAAAAGCCCTGCCCAGAGGGAGGCTCATTATTCTCCTTTCCTGTCTTACTTCATAGCCTCAAGAGAACCAGACTGGATAGAAACAATGACCTGAAACCCAAAATCTAACCTTTTTAAATCCCTCCTCCTCCTTCCCACATGCCCATATTCCCTTTCAATTCACACAGCAACGGAAGAAAAGCTGATCCCCAGAATTCTGGGTTTTTAGCACACATTAACCCCTCTGTCCTGCCTCCTCCTATGTACTTGAGTACAGGTCTGTTCGGTGGTAAGACATCCTCCTAGATGTCTTAACATTAGCATTTAGGGAGAATATCAAGACAGTAAGATTAGATCCCCAGTGCATTCAAGATGAGTTGGAAAAAGGCAGAGGTGGGATGGGGGAGAAAAGCCACTAAGACATAGACTTTTTCACAAAAATCAATCTGGGAAGGTGACAGATGGGATATTCTAAACCCTGAGAAAGAACACACCCTAAGGCTGGATCCCAAAGGATGAGGAGACATAAAAAGTTAACTTATGTCCCAGTGCAGTCCAGCAATGCTGGAATCTTTCAGGGGATACCAAAACCCTAAAGCACTCCTCTCTTTACCTTTTTCTCCTGGGAAAGCTTAGAAACAGATGTCAAACAAAGAAACAGTAAGGATAAGTTTTTGGTGACTCCAAATGACTACAAGGATCAGGACACACTAAGAGGTACCATTATTAATCCCAATTTATTTATCCAAGACCAAACAGCCAATCAAATGGCAACAAGATATGAACACAGACCTTATTCTAAAGCTTGTAGCTAGCATCATGTTATACTTTATCCTCATCCATCTGACTCCACATTCCCCACAATTTGGCTTCAAGTGTTTCCAAAATAGTGATCAGCTGAATTATCTCCCAAGAATTTCCTGAACCATATCCTTTAGCCCAAATCAAAAAGCGGAGTAAAACACAACTTACCATCCACTGTCCCAGCCATGATGTAGAGTGCACAGACCTTGGGATTGTCATAATACCCCTACAAAATGGGAAACAGTGGTCAACTCCACACAGGACCAAGTATCTTCTCCTATACCCACTCTCCTAAGCCCATCCTTAGCTGTGAGGCAGAGCAGGGGTGTTACCTTGACGAATTCGATGTAGAGTTTCCCTGTGAAAGTTGACACCTCCCCCTGGACACTCAGCTTCCCCTTTCTGATGCTCATAGGGATGATTTCATCATGAGCTGTGCTGTGCCCAACACGATCAAAGATATCCAAGTCCTTTACCACAACATGGCCATTCAATCGAACATCAAATACCTTCCAGAATTAGAAAAGGAGACAAATGTCAAAACAACCACCTTCACATCTCTTCACGCAGTTTGAACATTATGCACCTGCCTGGGCTTCAAGTTCAAAAATGATGTAAGAAATGATGAAGCTAGATATACTCCAGAGTGACTAGAGTCCCTTACCTGGGCCAAATCAATACTATGTTCCTTCACTGCCGAGGAGGTTTCATACTGGCCTTAACGAACAAAGAATACAAACCAAAAACTCAGCATGGAAAGAAGGAAATTTATAGGAAGGGACAGAGGAAAAGAAAAAGGTAAAAACAAGGTTAGCCAGAAGAGCTTTAACAGGATCCGTTAGTGGCAAAAACTAGGATTCTGGCATTGCTTTCTGTCACCAACCCCCAAGGCAAGAGCAGCTTTGTGGAGATATAGCTTCTCTAGAGGCAGAAGGAATCCAGGTGTTTCTCAGGGCTCCTCTGCTCCTCCCTTTTAGGGAAGCTCTTAATACTCTCTGGCCCCATAGCAGAAGATGTCCAAGGGTAACAGGTTAAGCAGAGGCCTGAACAGGCCTCACCTTCTGCTGGGACTGTGCAAAGTAGACCTCGGCAAATTTCAACACTAGCACGTAGTCCCCCTCCTCCTTGATAGGCACTTCATAGCCAAAGGTCTCCTCATTGTACCGCTCAGTTTGATATAGGATCTGGTCTTCAGGGTTAGAACGCAGGATTGGCAATTTCATGCCATAGTCTGAGGCTAGGGACAAAAGACAAAAAAGAAAGTACATTAGAAGCAAGACACAAAAGAAGAGACCCCAAATCAGCCAGAGGCATTTCCCAGGCAGTGCTAATAATCCTCTCTGTACAAGGGGCCACTCCCTCTGCACCTGGCTCCAAACAGAGTTCAAACAAAGGCAGGATTCAGACAGCCATTACTAAGGAAGAGTAAAATGAAAGAAACCCAAACACTAATCACTCCAACAGCTCCTAAACCCTCAGGGCGGAACTTTCTGAAAGTACATTAAAAAGACTTACTCCCAACTGCATGGAGAATGATGGAAAGGGAACAAGTTTAACTCATTATTAGAAGAAAGTTATATGCTGCAGCTGCTTGGTTCCCTGAGAAGGAAAGCTTCAGAGAAACCTCCTAAAACAAGGGGGGTAGCCAGGAACTCTGTACAAGGTGATCAAGTTCAAAGAATGTTTTTTTTTCCTTATTCAGAAAGGCTCTAAATCTAAAACAAACAGGATATCTGGTTAGGAAAGTCATTCTTCATTGTCTTTACTACAAAGTGTTAATGTATTTTTGTTTTTTTCATTTTAAAAGTTTGAAGGCTAGTGAACAGAAACAGTCTCATAAATGGTGTGATGCTCTCTAATTTCCTTTAGGTCCAAGCACCTTAACTTTCCACAGATTCACAGAACTCTACTTCACCCATTCACTCTCTTGAACATTTCTCTAGAATGATAAACCAACAGAAGACAGAAAGTTCCTACTGTACCTCCAGCACCTAACACAGTGCCTGGCACACAGGAGTGGTTTTCTGAATGAACAAATGGCAATGAAAGAGATACCTGCAAAGCAGCGAAGCCATGCCATTCTAGCCACAGGCTAGAGCAGGCATCCTCAAACTTTTTAAACAGGGGGCCAATTCACTGTCCCTCAGACTGCTGGAGGACCGGATTATAGTTTAAAAAAAAAAAAAAAAAAAAAAAACTATGAACAAATTCCTATGCACACTGTACATATCTTATTTTGAAGTAAAAAAACAAAACGAGAACAAATACAATCACACCGCCTCATGTGGCCCACAGGCCGCAGTTTGAGGACCCCTGGGCTAGAGCATCCTGCAGGGAAAAAAAATCTGCCAAGTTCCCACTGGTACCTCTGGCTTAAAATGCCCAAGTCCTACAACAGCCACCTTTCCCATTTCACTAACCGACAAGGAACAAAGCAAGGTAATAGTAAAGATATTTAACCTTGGGTCACTATTCAAAGAGCCAAAACCCTCTATCATCCCCAGCCCTCTCCCAACCTTAGTAGATGAGTTGTGTTTTCTTCCTCCCACACAACAAACTAACAGATCTTTCTTCAAATATACCACATTTCAGCTCCAGAGATAAATAGTTATGCTTCTTCCTTCAGAGTAGCCTCTTTTATCCTGTAAACACAATGAGATTTTCCCATGCTCCCTAATTCTCTTTTCCAAACTACAAACCTAGCAGTAGTTTTAGTTTCTCCAGAATGGAATTCCAACCTCACATGGTGATCCTGAAAACATGTGGCACCTTGATCCTTTGGGAGATACCCAGGAGCAGTTATTCCCAGAACTTTATCTTCTGAATTGCCTAAACTGCAAGGGAGAGGACATGGCAAAAGGTAAAAGATTAACTAAAAGATCTAGTGGCTGAGGTCAAGCCCTCAAAAAAAAATAGACATAGCTGTAGTTCCTTTAAACGACATCAGCCACAAGATCAGATGGACTGATGTGACAATGGAACAGGAAACTCATTGCACTTTTGTCTTCAGACTTTTTCTTCCTATTTCTCCTCAAGAAATCAAAGAATGGCCAAGTAACACTACAAAGGATGTGTTGCTAACATACCCCAGAGTTCCTTCCTAGGCTCAAAAAACCATTACCCCAGGAAATAAACCTATGAAGACTAAAAGACTGCTATTTTCCTTCCAACTGAACTCTAACAATTTCCTTCTTCTATGAGGACTGTGATCCTTAGATATTTGAAATATTAGCTAGATTTGATTTATAGGTGCAATGAAAATTTTGGGCATGTGTAGGGAATCTTTTCTTTCTCTTGCCAAGTGGAAAAAGTAAGAAACAGACAGCAATGTTACCTATGGCAGTCTCAGTGCCAGAACAAAGAAAATTCAGCCATGTGAACAAAAATTACTTAACAATCTTGAAATTACCTTTAAATATCCTTTTAAAGCCCAAGTGGCCTTCCCAAGAGATCTGCCACATGCAAAATTGAATTTGCCCAAGTCCCAAGACTTGCAGCAGCAAAAAAGGTTTTTCTTCCCTCCTTAGTCTTTATGCATTCACAGCTAAACAGATTTCTCTAATACAATGACACAGTATACAGTCAGCACACTGCTGAAGTTGGCAGAATATAGCTCAGACAGCTAACCAAAAAGGGGACCAAAAGGCCTACTTTATGGCAGTGGCTGCTTCTTGTTTTAGACAAATGAGCAGCCAGGCTCCTTGGAAAATTCAGCCCAGGCTTCAGAGTAAGACAAGCCTGGATGTGACTCCTCACTCTACCACCTACTAAGTGATGCTGAACAAGTTGTTTTCTCTGGGAAGTTTTCTCCCCTGTGAAATAGGGGTATCACCGCCCTACCACATTGCAGTAAGGATAAAACAATCTGTAAAGAACTTAACATGATCCCTCATGTGGAAAGAGACGCAAACACTTAAGTATACTAGCTGTGCAAGGGGATACATACAATAAGCACTAAATAAATGCCTCCACTCAAGTGAGACCACCACTACAAATCTCTCCTTGGTGGTCCTAGGACTTTCCACCCTGATATAAGGCCTCTAGACCACTAGATTATTCTTCTGAATCATGTCTTTTTCAAGTGGGGTTAGTTCCCTACAGAATTATTCTGAATGGACTGAACCAAAGGAATCAGGGACCTGAATTTTCTGTGAACTTCAACTGGGAGGCCCTGCAGTGGAAGCCTGCCCATTAGGTGACAGTACAGGGAGAGAATTCTCAACAAATCCTGTGGCCTTAAGGAAAATGGAATCTGATAGTCTCAGCTCCCTGCCAGCTTTTTTCCCTTCCAGAACCATGTTCTGCCCTATTGTTAATTCCACACAAAAGGTCATTAAGAAAAGTTACTTGACAGGCAAGTTTTCAAAGTCACATCAGAGACTTCTAAAGCACGAGAAGCTTCTTTTGAGAAGGAAAACAAGGCTCAGAGAAGTAAAACAAGTTCCTCAAAGCCATACAACTTTAGCAGGTATCTTTCTATGACGAGAAAATAGCCTCCCCCTTATACCAAGCCAAATTCTGTGCCCTCAGGCCAGATAACCAGGTCTTCTCTAGTTAAAGTGAATGACCAAGAACCTGGAATGTGCAGCATGCCAACCCCCAGATGAGTACCTCTGAGCCACTTTCTGTAGTGGTTATTTCCATCTGTGGTAGCGCACAGCTTGAAATAACCTTTCCCAGGCTGTAAGCCATGTAGCTATCCGCAAAGTAGAAATAAAATCCAATATACATTATGAAGTACCTTTGAAAACATAAGCCACCAGACACCCGGGCCACTCGCAGTAATAAGAATGCTGAACTACAAAGAAACTATGGAGAAATAGCAAGTTCAAAAGCCAGTCAAATCCTTATCTATATCCAAACTTGGCAACACATATTTGAATTCATTCACCATAAAATGCACTTTCCTCAGCAGGCTGGAATTGGAAACAGTATCACAGGCATGTAGGAAAAGAAATAAGGCACCCAGTTCCTACTGCAAGTAGTGTGCATAGCTGCAGGAGGCAAGGGTCTCCAAATTCCTGGCACACCCTTATCCTAACAGGGCCAGAGAAGGAAAGGCAAAGTGAACAGCTGCACTTCCTTTGGTGGAGCTGACTCCTTAGCACAGAAAGAAACTAGAGAGAGATACCTCCTGAGAATGGAAGTTTATACACATCTCAGCCCCAGATCTAATGACAGCAAAATGCTTATCTCAGGAAGCTCCTCCAAACTGCAGCCAATAACTGCCATACATACATACATACATACACACACACACACACACACACCTTAATACTACTACAATTCATACCCAGAATGGCAGAATGGAATAGGGAACCTCCATTTACACAATGCCCCAAGGACCAGAGTCCAGAAATAGGACACCATTGCATGAGCTTTGGTAGGTCTCAGGTAATTTTACCTGCTATAACAAACTCCTCCCAAGAAACTAACACCATAAGCTAACAACCCAAAGACAGAATGCCTGGCCAAAACCAAACCAAACCAACAAACAAACAAACAAACAAAAAACCCCACCTGCACTAGCAAACTAAAACCAGCATTTCTGAATAAGGTCTCAGTCAACCTTATCCTCTAGACAATCGACCTAACAGGACAATGTAACCAGTGTAAGGCCTGTTAAGTGAAAGAAACCATCTGTGCACAGCCCCCACTACAGTTATCTGAAGAGGCAAAGTCCACAAACTGTCTCTAGTTTCCTCAAGGGCTCCTTCCTCCCTGCCCACACCCATGGAGAAAGAGGAAGGGTCCAGGATGGTGATAGTAATGACCTCCTGCTATAAAGTCTGGCTTTGGCTGCTGTTACAGCTGCTAAAAACTGGAGCCTGACTCAGCTGAACCCAAGTTACTGCCATCTACAAGCTAGGGTTAAGCAAAGTCCAATACAAACACAGAACTTCAGAAAACAGCCCTGTGTCCCAAGACCCTTGTATGAAAGCAATAAACTCCCTGATACAAATAAACCCCAGGACACTGCCAATAACTTGGAAGAACTAAATTAAACTCTTGAAGCAAGAGCCAAATTTGGGCATCGTGGAAAAAGAGAGAAAGTCTTGTCTGGAGATGGCATACTGCCAATTTGGCAGCCTCTGAACCCAGCATACATCTCCTTCCAACACGTGAACTTCCTTCTTAAACCTGTTTTCCAATCCCACTTACAGAATAAACAGAATCTAGACCAGATCTTCCCAAAAAGTTATCTGAGAGTACCCTACATCAGAAGCAGCTGGTGTAGAAACCTGGGACCCGATCAGATCTGGAGGGGAGACTCAGAATCTGCATTTTCAACCAGCTTCCCTGGCAATTCTTGTACTAACTTTGGGAACTGTGCAACTCTGTAAAAACTACTGTTGTTTAACCAGTAAATCACAATTATTTCCCCTCTAAACCGGAATCATACCTCTCAGGACCACCTGGGATAGGTTGTAAGTGCTCTCTGATAGATAGAATATTCAGATTCTTACACTGGTTGACCCAGTTCATACATAGCCACCTGCCTGACATGCAGGATGGCTTCAATATACCACTTCTGGGAGTGGCCTGCAGCTTCTACTTTTAAGCACAGATTCTTCGTTCCAAAGGAGGGCGAGGGAGGAGGCTATGATCAAACTTTGCTGGCCCACTCAAGATATCTTTTCTATTCTGGTTAAGAATCAAACTCCGCTCCTGCAGACAGGGCAAGAGAAGAGGTCGGTTTCTTCTGCAAGAATCTACCAGGAACTGTCTAGAGAGGAGAAGCAATGGTCTACAACTCTAGAGGCCTTGAGGTGGCAAGAAGCTTCCCTTGTAATTGCTTTCCCAGTCTGGATGGGGAGGGGTGTTGAGAAAATGAAAAATGAGAAGTCCAAATACAACTTCTCGCCCCTCTCTGGCTTGATGGCTCTTGGTTAGCTTGGAGCCATTGTCAGGCCCTGAACCCTGACCTGGTCCCTGAGGAAGCGGCAGAAACTTCACACCACAGACGTGGCCCCAGGGTCGAGGAAAGGGTTCGGGGCCCGCAGCGCTCGGCCGACTGCGCCCAGCACGACAGGGCCCGGAACCCACTGCCCGGCAAAGGGGCTCTCACCTCGGCCCACCCGGCCTTCCAACGGGTCCTTGCGGAAGTGGATCCCGTGCACGTCCACATGCGCCTCGCCGCCTGCGTTGACGGCCCAAATGACGCTCTCAGGCAGCCCAGCCCCAGCCGCACCAGCCACACCGAGCCCCGGCCCCCTGAGCGCCGGCAGCAGCAGCAGCAGCCGCAAGAGCGCCACGGCGGCTCCCTCAACCGCCCGGCCCCCCAGCATGGCGGTCACCACCGCTGGGGCAGCCCCCGCTGACTCCTGTCCTCGGCCGGCCGCCAGGCCGCCCCACACTCAGAAACACAGCGCCACGGGCCGCTCTGCTTCAGCTGCCGGGGACATGTCGCTCTCAGGCCTCCTCTTCAGCCACCGTGAGCTGCCACCTCCCACCTCAGGAACAACCTACCCCGTCGCCCAGCAGCGGGCCCGACCCTGCAGCCAATCTAGGCTCGGGCCTCATTAATTACCCACCACCCAGCCGGGATCCGCCCTCCCATTGGCTGCCAGGCGAGGGAAGGGGCGTGGCTACCCCCAAGCGCCAGCCCAACCATCAGACACGAGATGGAACGCGCTCAAAAAGAGTGAGTTCGGTTGAAGCGGCGGTTTGATGCGGATGTAGCCGGGTGCAGGGCCCAGGCGGCCCTGGAATCCCACAGCTGAACGGGAAAGGTGGCCTGGGGGGGAAGGTTTAGGGTAGGGCGCACTGACACGTCGCCAGCACTTCCGGTGCTCCATATCTTGGGATCAAATAGGCTTTGGAGGGGGCGTTGCTGACTTTCCCGCCTCCTCTTCCTTTCTCAGCATAAGCTTTAGTAGGAGACGTAATGGACACTCTCAGTCCTTTTCCCAGAGTGAGACAGAGGACACATCTTTCCGCAGGCCATCTGCACAGGTCTTCAGAGCGCTAGTCCCACGAGGATAAGGTCCTGTTCCCACCCCCGCCCCTTATTGGGCTCTGGGCGGGTTGTAGCGTCCAGACAGCTGTCCAATTAGAAGACTCCAACGCAGCGGAAACGCGTGGCTTTTGGGAGGGGCTCCAGGCTGCCCACGTCTCCATGGCAACAGCCTCTGGCCGGCCTCATTGGCTTAGGGGCAGGACTCGGGCATCCTTGGCCAGGGCCACAGTTGTCTAGCACCGTGCCCAGTATGCAGGCCTGGGCTATCCTGCATAGGCACAACCCGAGCGCTTTCCTACACTGGCAATCCCTGTGCTTCGATCGCTGCCCAAACTCCCATTTTGCCGATGGAGAAACTGAGCCCTGGAGAGAGGCTGACTGTTGCCAAAAGGGTCTCACGGTAAGTTTAGGGCAGAGTAAAGGCAAAAAATACCTTTATTCATTTGTTCCATAAATACTAATCGATTTGGAAACTCTCTCAAAAAAAAAATATTTTTTTTTCTAGTCCCCACTACTAGGGTTGTGAGATTTGGCAGATAAAATACAGGACGCTCAGCTCAGTTAAATTTGAATTTCAGATAAACAAATGGGACATACACTAAAGAAATCCATTTTTTATCTAAAATTCAAAATTAGCTGGGGTGCTTGTATTTTATTTGACAACTTTACCTATTACATGTCAGGTAAAGAGCTTTGTGCTGCAGTGAACAAAAACACACTGAGGCCTCATAGAACAGTGATAGGCTCTCTGAAGGAATGAAACGGTGCCAAAATGGAGAATATCCGTGCATGGGAGGGGGTTAAATGTACCAGAATTCCTTCCCCAGCTCCAGAGGTTGGACCCCACGGGAGCAATTTTCAGAAATGTTCCCTTTTAGTCTTGTCTCTCCCCCCTATTTTTGAAGCATCTGACCTGCCTTCCTCCCATAAACCCTTTTCCCCTTCCACAGTGTATCTTGGGCCTTGCACTCGTGTTTCTAATTCTACTCTCCTCTTTTTGAAAACTGCCATCTTTGAAAGATCCTAACAATTCAAGGGATGAGTAGCCCTCCGAGCAGGGGTATGGTTAAAATGAGAGACAGAGGCACAAATGGTAATGGGGCTTCCTCCCTCCCAGGCAGCTGGCCTGCAGAACCCATGTCCCAGCCCCACACTACCTGCCTCCAGGAGCACATGTTTATTTTATTCTCAAGGCAGTCTAGTTGAGGAGAAACAATCCCTAAAATGCATTAAACCTTGGGGGAGGCCTCAAAAGACCTATCCTTAAGCTTTTCTCAGTCCCTGAAGTCTTTAATCGCCCAGGCTAGTCCTAATTGGGTTCTTCAGATTCCATTCCTGGTTGTGCCACCCTTATACCAAGGAGCCTTTTTGAGATCTACCTGCTTGTGGATTAGGCTGTCTTTTCAGTAAAACATAAATTCTGAGACACTGGAGGCAGGATAGCATGGAATCTGGGTGAGGCTATTTGGGTTCCATGCCTAGTTCTACCATTTACCCACTGTGGCCTTGGATAAGTGATATACTTGTCTGAGTTTGTCTTCACAAGTATGAAATAGAGACACAGTCTTCTGTCACTTAATGACAAGGATTTGTTCTGAGAAATGTGTCATTAGGTGATTTCATCATGTGCACACACCATACAGTGTCCTTACACAATCCTCAGTGATATAGCCCACAGCATACCTAGGCTATATGGTGCAGTCTTCTGCTACTAGGCTATAAATCTGTATACCTGTTACTGTACTGAATACTGCAAGCAATTGTAATACAATTATAAATATTTGTGTACATAATATCTAAGCATATCTAAACACAGAAAAGGTACAGTAAAAAATATAGTATCTTACGGGACCACCATTGTATATGTGGTTCACTGTTGGCCAAACTTTATTATGTGGCACATGGCTATAATAATAATTCCTACTCAAAGGGTAGACATGAGGACTAAAGAAAATAATGCAATCAAAGGGGGAAGAGGAGGAAAAAGTGACCATGCACATACTAAAGTTACTAGAATTATTAAATGTGTAAATGGAAATGGAGACCACAGTTTAGATATTACAAGAGCAACTACTCGTAGCTACATTTATGTATATAATCAAAATTCTAATTCTAAACATAAAACACAAACATAATTTTTTTCCCTTATTAGAATGATTCAATATAACAGCCAATCATAAAAGGGATCAAAGTATTTCTTCCTTTATGCTTTATAAACAGTGCTATAACTGCTATAAATTCAGACTTCATGCCAATCTTTTGTCAATCTTGGTTTGTAATCTCCAAATTCACAGGCTAAGTGTTATTTTTTGTTTGTGTGTGTGTTTTAAGAGACAGGGTCTCACTCTGTCATCCAGGCTGGAGTGCAGTGGGCCAATCATAGCTCATTATAACCTCAATTCCTGGGCTCAAGGAATTAACACAGACTATTCTTTTCTATGCACAATAAACTTGAAATTTTAACTTGATCTGATTTTATTTTAGATGGTTTAGTGCCTGGCACAAGCATGCACTCAACTAATTGTTATCTTAAAGTGAAAAGGTCTCCAGAGTTCTTGCTTTCTGCAACTTGTGCCATCCCAACCCCCTTGTACTGTAAAAGGTTACTAGATCTATGCTTTAAGAATGCCCCCTGAGCTCTTGACAAGTAAAATCTCTGAGGTTACAGCCTCCTCAAACCACATGTGCCCTTTGAGGGCGACAACTTCTGTAGATAGTGTACAATTGCCATGGGGCTATTGAAATTTGTAATACCATTAAACAAGGAATTTCCAAACACAGTATTGGGCCCCTCATTTCACCAAGACTTTTCTCTTTCCTTATCTCATGAGGTTCTTACACCATATGAAAGCCCCATAACTTACTATCACTATTTTATAATTGAGAAAACTAAAGCCCAGAGGCATAGGAGCCAGAGGTTTTCAAATGCCAGGCACTGTTCCTGTGATTGGAAACTGGTGCCTACTCTCTTGTTTGTAGTCACCAAATTCACAGGCAATTCTTTTGCCTTGTGGCTACAGTGCAGTGGCATCATCTAGCTCACTGCAACTTCAAGTTCCTGGGCTCAACCGATTCTCTTGCCTCTGCCTCCCAAGTAGCTGGAACTATAGGTGCCCACCACAATGCCTGGCTATTTTTTGGTTGCAGCCAGCATTGTTGTTTGGCGGCCCAGGCTGGATTTGAACCCGCCAGCTCAGGTGTATGTGGCTGCTGCCTTAGCCACTTGAGCCACAAGTGCCAAGCCAAAAAAAAAAAACCAAAACATATTTTAAACAAGGACAATAAAAAAGAGTTTTTTTAAATCTAGCATTGTGAGACCATTGAGCACATAGCTAAGTTTATCAATAAATTATAGACATGGGTGTTGGAGGCATAGAGACCTGAATTCCAAGCCTTAGGTTCACTTCTTAAGAGCTGTATGGCCTTTGAAAGGCCATTTCTCCTCACTTGGTCTCAATTTTCTCATCTGTAAAATGAATATATAGAGGACCCATCATGTAGGGCTATTAGGAGTCGTTAACAGAGTGCCTGGACCTTAGAAGGTGCTTAATGCTTAATATCTATTAATCATATATGAAGAAATAATTATAGGCCAGGTGCGGTGGCTCACTCCTGTAATCCTAGCACTCTGGGTGGCTGAGGCAAGTGGATTGTCTGAGCTTATGAGTTTGAGACCAACCTGAGCTAGAGTGAGACCTCATCTCTAAAAATAGCCAGGGGCCAGGCAAGGTGGTTCATGTCTATAATCCCAGCACTCTGGGAGGCTGAGGTGGGTGGATTGTCTGAGCTCACAGGATCAAGACCAGCCTGAGCCAGAGCAAGACCTTGTCTCTAAAAATAGCCAAGTGTTGTGGCGGTCACCTGTAGTCCCAGCTACTTGGGAGGCTGAGGCAAGAGAATCACTTGAGCCCAAGAGTTTGAGGTTGCTGTGAGCTATGATGATGGCACTCTACTGAGGGTGACAAAGTGAGATGACTCTGCCTCAAAAAATAGAAAAATAATAATTATCATAACATGTAATGCTGGCAATCCATTAAATAGAAAAGCTTGTGGTGAAGTGTGCTAAAAAGTTTGAAAGAACGCTTCCACCCAGGGGAGGGAAAAGCCAAAGGGAGCCAGAGTTCAAAAGTGGAAGATGGAGCAGCTGTTTTAAAGCCCCCAGAGGCAATTTCATCTTGACCCACAAAACTGAAAAGGGGTGTGTTTTCCTGTACAGATAAGGATCAGAAGAAAAAACATGCTGTTAATTAAGTCTTGCTTATTTTAAATTTATGGGACATTTTCCCCATTAAAGATAAAGTCACAATAAAAGTGGGAAAGGTCAACACAGAGAAGTGGGAGCTAGCCCTGCCAGCCCTTGGACTCTGAGGTGGGTGGTCTGGTTCCTAAGCTGAGTTTCCTCACTTTGGGCCTTTAAGAGTTAGACCACAGAGGGACCTGAGCCACCCAAAGAGGCAAAAAGTCAGCCCATGATGTCTCCCAGTCCCAGCCCCTAGAGGACCACTAGAACTGAGGAGCCTGGCTGGGTCTCCAGCTTCACAGGAGGGAGAACGAACTTGGCATGTCTGTGCTTCCCTAGGAGGATATGAGTCACAGGGAAGAAGTCAGCCAGGCCCAGCGTGGTCAAAGACGGAAAAAGCAAGCACCTTCCCATCTGGGTGGCTTTGGGCAAGTCACTTTCCTCCTGCACCTTGGTTTCACCACCTGTGAATGAAATGATGACAATCTTCAGCCTCCTAGGATTGGGAAGAGGATAATATAAAGCAAACTTTGGGGGAGTGCCACATAAGGTGTGGTACACATTGCACATATAAATGCTAACTGTTTTTATTATCATCCCCCAGACTCTTTCACTCTGTTAAGGACACAATGTATTGGAGGATGGTCTTTATCATTTCCTAAAAGTGTAGGCCTGGCAAGTTCCTTCTCTGAACCTGAATATCTTCACCTGTAAAATGAGATGGTTGTTTATTTGATGACTTTTTTTTTGAGACAGAGTCTTACTCTGCTGCCCTGGGTAGAATGCCATGGCGGCATCATACCTCACAGCAACCTCTTGGGCTCAAGCAATCCTCTTGCCTCACCATCCCAAGTAGCTGAGACTACTGGTGCCCGCCACAACACCTGGCTAGTTTTTCTATTTTTAGTAGAGATGGGGTCTCACTCTTGCTCAGTCTGGTCTCAAGCCATCCACCCACCTCAGCCTCCCAGAATAGGAGGATTACAGGCATGAGTCACCACACCCACCCAAGATAATTGTAAAGACAGAGTGAAATGATGAATAAAGAGAACTTAACACATACACCCCAAATACCATATAAATAAATACAGCAGCCACTTTATTCCTTCCAGTCTCTTCCATAGAGCCAGTCAATCAAGGGAGGCAACAGGAAGGAATATGACAGCCAGGGCTTGCAGGTTGGATTATAAATGCCAGTTTTACTTGTCAGCTATCCCTCTAGACCAGAACATTCTGCTGTGATAGAAATGTATTTTATCTCCACTACATGTGGCTATTGGACACACAGAATGTGGCTGGGACATCTGGGGAACTAAACTTTTATTCAGTTTTAACTAAGTTAAGCTTAGTTAATTTAGTGAAACTTGGCTAGTGGCTACCATGTTGGACATCATATTTTAGACTATAATCTCCATGAGACCAGTAATAAAATCTTTTTTTCTTCCTATATCCCTAACACTCAACATAAGACTGGCAGATAGCAGATGTTCAGTGTATGTTTGTTCAGTGAAAAAATAAATACAGGCAAGAACTGAAAATAAAACTGTTATTTTTTTGCCAAGCATGGTGGCTCATGCCTGTAATCCTAGCACTCTGGGAAGCCGAGGCAGGTGGATTGCCTGAACTCAGGAGTTCAGGACCAGCCTGAACAAGAGCGAGACTCTGTTTCTACTAAAAATAGAAAAACTGAGGCAAGAGGATCACTTGAGCCCAAGAGTTGGAGGTAGCTGTGAGTTATAATGATGCCATGGCACTCTACCCATGGGGACAGTTTGAGACTCTTGTCTCAACCCCCCCCCCAAAAAAAAAAAAACTCTTGTTTTAGACAGAGTCTTGCTTTGTCACCCTAGGTAGAGTACAGAGGCATCATCATAACTCACTGCAACCTCAAACTCTCAGGCTCAAGCAATCTTCCTGCCTCAGCCTGTTGAGTACTGGGAGTACCAGTGCCCACCACCGCACCCGGTTAATTTTTCTATTTTTTATAGATTCCCCAGGCTGATCTCAAATTCCTGTCTTCAAGCAGTCCTCCCACTTCAGCCTCCCAGAGTGCTAGAATTACAGGTATGAGCTGTTGCATCTGGCAGGGAAACTTTTTTTTTTTTTTTTCTGGAGACAGAGTCTCAAGCTGTTGCCCTGGGTCGAGTACTGTGGCATCACCGCTCACAGCAACCTCCAACTCCTGTGCTCAAACTCCTGTGCTCTTGCCTCTGCCTTCCAAGTAGCTGGGACTATAGGCGTTTGCCACAACGCCCAGCTACTTTTTGGTTGCAGCCGTTGTTGTTTGGCGGGCTCGGGCTGGATTCGAACCTGCCAGCTCAGGTGTATGTGGCTGGTGCCTTAGCCGCTTGAGCCACAAGCACTGAGCCTGGCAGGAAAACATTTTAAGAACTGTTTCCCGGCCGGGCATGGTGGCTCACGCCTGTAGTCCCAGCCCTGTGGGAGGCTGAGGCAGGTGGATTGCCTGAGCTCAGAGGTTCAAGACCAGTATGAGCAGCAGTGAGCCAGAGTTAAGACCCCATCTCTACTAACATCAAAAACAGCTGGACGTTCTGATGGGGAGGCAACGGGAAAGAGAATCGCCAAAGGAAGAACATTAAAAAAAAAAAGAAGAAGAAAATGAACAACAACAACAAAAAAGTACTTCAAATGAAGAAAAATGAACAAGCAAGGTGAAATTAAAAAAAAAAAAAAAGAACTGTTTACCCTCTCTTTTCCATGGAGTGTCCAAGATTCACCTATAAAACAGGGAAATAGTCATTCCTATCTCACAGAGTTAATATGAGAATTAACAAGTTAATATTTGGAAAGGGCTTAATACAATGCTGACACATAGCTGGTGTTATACGAGTGTTGTTATTTAAAAACAAAACTCATGAGGCAAAAGATCGCTTGAGTTTGAGGTTGCTATGAGCTATGATGATGCCATGGAACTCTACTCAAGGTGACCAAAGTGAGACTCCGTCTCAAAAAAAATAAAAAATGAAAAAATTGGCTGGTCCGAAGGTAGTGATTGTTCACAGTCAGTTACAGATTGAACTCCTTATTCTACTATTTCCCCCCTTCTCACTACTGCACTTGACTAGTCTTTAAAAAAAATTTTTTTTTTTATTAAAACAAAAATAAAACTGATCGAATGCGCCAGCTGTGTCCATGGAGAGAGGTTGAGGTCCCCGAGCTCCAGCCGAAGGTGCCGGAGCGCTGGGGTGGCGAAGATGTCAGCTTCCTTAGTCCGGGCCACTGTCCAGGCTGTGAGCAAATGGAAGCTGCAGCCCACCCAGGCCGCCCTCACCCTGTAGTGCCAAAGAAGATGAAATATTTGGGAGTATACCTAACAAAGGACGTGAAAGATCTCTACAAAGAGAACTATGAAACTCTAAGAAAAGAAATGGCTGAAGATGTTAACAGATGGAAAAACATACCATGCTCATGGTTGGGAAGAATCAACATTGTTAAAATGGCCATACTACCCAAAGCAATATATAATTTTAATGCAATTCCTATTAAAGCTCCATTGTCACACTTTAAAGATCTTGAAAAAATACTTTGTTTTATATGGAATCAGAAAAAACCTCAAATAGCCAAAACATTACTCAGCAATAAAAACAAAGCAGGAGGAATCACGCTACCAGACCTGAGACTATACTATAAATCAATAGTGATCAAAACAGCATGGTACTGGCACAAAAGCTGAGAAGTAAATGTCTGGAACAGAATAGAGAACCAAGAGATGGATCCAGCTACTTACCGTTATTTGATCTTTGACAAGCCAATTAAAAACATTCAGTGGGGAAAAGATTCCCTATTTAACAAATGGTGCTGGGTAAACTGGCTGGCAACCT
>CAUYPK010127712.1:0-44306 GCA_963574355.1 Loris lydekkerianus
ATTAGGTGGAGCGACCATTGGTCTCCACGCAACCAAGGGCACGCACCAAAGGGTCCATAGATGGACCCTATAGCTTATGAACGATGGGGGGGGGGGTCAGAGCATGATGGCAGATGGGAAGAATGTTTAGCTCAGGTCTCCAGGAACAATGAGTGAGAGTGAGGGGGCTAGATCATTCCTGGTATGGAACATTGGTGTGGAGTGGCAGTTTGAGGTGTGCAGCAAGGTGGCAGATTGTTGGACTTGGAGTGTAATCTGGAGCTGTGGAGACTGTCAGGAAAGGTTCTGCCCCGTTACGGCTGTGGGTGGCAGCAGTGTCAACTGGCCCCAACATGGAGGATTACAGTTCCCCATTTATGGGGAAACTAGGTATTGTGTGGAAAGATTGATGAACTGTGGACTCCTGAAGTGAATTAGGTGGCCAGAGTGGGGTGCTGTCTGGTGCGACACAAGTGTGGTTAGGTGGAGGGTGAAACACTCAGGTAGGAAAGATCCCAGATAGGAAGAGGTCACTGTTTTGGAATTTGGGAGATGGTAGTAGTTGTAGGCACCTTTCCACGCAGACCAGATACAGTGATTTGAGTTTCCCCCACAGTCATCCTACACTCGGAACTGGCCCAGGATATCCTGCACTTCACCAGAACTATTGCAGGGAGAATTTGTGAAACCTGTCTGTGAAGATTTTTTGAGATGGGTGGAATCAGCAGTTTGGCAGGATCTAGATGCCAAGCTGGTATTCAGGCAAACAGCAAGAAAAATTTAAGCCTGGGAACCACTCACGGTGCCACCTGGTGTTCAGAATGTATTTTGCAACATAAATACATTCCTATTACAGTCCATCCCTAAGGCATATATATAGTCGTGTGTGTGTGTGTGTGTGTGTGTGTGTGTGTGTGTGTGTGTGTGTGTATACAATTTTGTTGCCTTTTTCCCTCTCTTTGCTCAATCTTTTTGCTTTTTATTCCTTTTTTCTTTCTTGTAGGAGTTATTGTTTAATGTTTTTAACTATTAGTATCATTTTTCTCTGCTTTACTTTTGTTTGTTTTTTAGACAGAATGTCACTATGTCACCATCAGTGGAATGCTGTGGCATTTCAGCTCACGGCAATCTCTAACTCTCTTGGGCTGGGTGGTTCTCTTGCCTCAACCTACCAGGTGGCTTGGGGCTGCAGGCACCCACCACAGCACCTGGCTGTTTTTTGGTTGTGGTTATCATTGTTGTTTGACAGGCCCTAGGATGGGTTTGAGCCAACTATCTCTGGTGTGTGTGGATGGTGCCCTGGACACTCGGCTATGGGCACTGAGTCCTACCCTTCCTTTTATGGTTGCTGAGAGTGCTTACATCAGGCTATTCAAGTTTTTTGTTTGTTTGTTTTTGTTTTTGATTATTTGTTTGTGTCCGTTTGTGTATTTACATGTCTGATTTTTTGTTGTTGTTGATGTTTCTTTGCTTGTTCATTTTGTTTCAATGTGTCTTATGCTCTGCTACAACCTCAGGTTGGTTATTTTCCCTAACTCCAAATTTTACATTCAACAAGAGTAAAGAGAAGTGGGGAATGACAGCCAACTGAAGCCATCTTTCAACAGAAGATCCCATCCAGAGGGCCAGAAAGAACACAACAAAGCTGAAAGGTGGGAGCTGAGCTCAGAGAAGATATTGATAATTGCACGTCTTCTCTGCTGGGGCAAGCTGCAACTCCAAGGAAACAAATTTCAGGTAGAGAACCCAGCCCAAAGGACACGTGTGCCCATCCCCTCCCCCAACATAGTTGCTTCCTTGCCTGCTATGAGATCTCTACTAGTGAGTGGTGAACTGATGTCCTCTTTGCTCACCCCACATGAGTGCATTGACGGAAGCTTGTACTCCTCCAGAGAGTCCCTGATATGATCCTGGGCATTCTCTTGCCTGAAATGAAGGTTGAACAAATAATACCCCTCCCACAGTGAACTAAAAGTCTACACTTCCCCCTGGCCTGGTGGTCTAGAAGCCCAACCCTTGCAGAGGCTAGAACGTTTGCAGTTCTTTGTTAAGACTGGGCATTGCATGATCTGAGGTAGCACAGCTGCACTGCAACTGAATCCATTAAAAGTGCAGAAATGCACAGGGGGGAAGATGTCTGGCTTGGCTCTGAGAAAGAGCAAGTCAGCAGTGGGTGGAGGTTTGGGTCTCTGCATGACAGGTGGAGGCTTGGGAACTGCTAAGGCATGGGAACCTGAGTGGAGACACCTCCCCATTGGTAGCAGCATTAATAGAGCAATCCTGCTGGGGTTAAATTTTAGAGAGACACATCCCCAATTCTGTGGACTGCCGGAGGGAGCTAGATCTTACATTGCAGAGATACCAGAGGAGCAGAGCAGCAGGGGCAGAGGCATGGTGTCTGGGAGTCAAAAACATTTTCTGCTTTGTTAACCTCTGGTTTGGAATGATCTCAGGAAGAACACTTCCCAGTTTCCATTGAGCACCCAATGAGACTTCAACTCCCCCAGCTGATTGGTGGCAGAGTGTGGGTGTTTGGCTAATGAGGCATTGACTTCCCTCTGATTCTGGCAGGCCCAAATTCCTGGTACATTTGTTCATTGGAGTGAACTGGGCCACAGCCCCGTGGGCCTACCAGTGCCTGAGTGTGACAGAGGTACAAGATGGGGAAGGAGTCACCAGCCCCACTGGACCATTTTGCTGGGCTGGCTTTTATGACTCCACAGAGCACTGGAGTAAGCTACACTTGATCTGCCAGTGGACCCCCACTGCCTAGATGCTTAAGACATTTTGAACTCTCTGGTTAGTGCTTGTGTAGACTGGAATAATTGGTTTGGAACTCTTTTCTTTCTTTTATTTTTATTAAATCATAGCTGTGTACATTAATGCAATTATGGGGTAAATGTGCTGGTTTTATATACCATTTGAAATATTTTCATCAAACTGGTTGACATAGCCTTCACCACATATTCTTAGTTATTGTGTTAAGACATTTATACACTATACGTAGTAAATTTAACATGTACCCTTATAAAATGCACTGTAGGTGTATTTTCACCAATTACCCTCCCTCCAACCATCCTCCCTCTCCCCTCCTCTCCCTCTCCTCTTTCGTCTTCTTCTTGGGCTATAGTTGGTTTATAGCTTTGAAAGCTATAAATTGGTTTCATAGCAGGACTGAGTACATTGGATACTTTTTCTTCCATTCTTGAGATACTTTGCAATGATGAATATGTTCCAGCTCTATCCTTCTAAACATGAAGGATGTAAAGTCTCCGTCTTTTTTAAGACTGCATAATATTCCATGGTGTACACATATGACAAGTTATTAATCCATTTATGGGTCAATGGGCACTTGGGCTTCTTCCATGACTTACCAAGTATGAATTGGGATGCAATAACCATTCTGGTGCAAATATCTTTGTTATAAAATCATTTTTGGTATTCTTCATATCTACCTAGTAGAAGAATTGAAGAATCTAATGGCAGGTCTATTTTCAGATTCCAAAGTGATCTCCAAACATCTTTCCCAAAGGAACACATTAGTTTGTATTCCCACCAGCAATGCAGAAGTGTTCCCTTTTATCCACATCCATGCAACATCTATGGTTTTAGTATTTTGTGATATGGGCTAATCTTACTGGAGTTAGATGATATGTCAAAGTGATATATATTGATTTTCATTTCTCTGATGATTAAGTATGACGAGCATTTTTTCACGTGTCTGTAGGTCGTGTGCCTGTCTTCCTCAAAGATGTTTTTATTCAAGTCCTTTGCCCACTATGACATTGGATCACTTGTTCTTTTCTTGCTAATACGTTTAAATTCGCTGTGGATTCTGGTTATTAAACCTTTGTTGGAGACATAACCTGCCAATATGTTCTCCTATTCTGAGGGCTGTCTCCTTGCTTTAGTTACTGTGTTCTTGGCTGTGCAGAAGATTTTAGTTTGATTAGATCCCATTAATATATTTTTGGTGTTGCTTCAATTACCTGGAGTGTCTTCCTCATAAAATATTTGCCCATGCCTATTTCTTCAAGTATTTTCCCTGAACGTTTTTCTAGTATTTTTAAAGTTTCATTTCTTAAGTTTAAATATTTAATCCAGTGAGAGTCTACCTTAGTTAATGGAGTAAGATTTCAGTCTTCTGGGTCCAGTTTCAGTCTTCTACAGGTCTCCAGCCAGTTCACTCAGCACCATTTGATAAATAGGGAATCTTTTTCCCACTGAATGTTTTATCAAAAACCAAATAATGTTAAGTACCTGGAATCATCTCTTGGTTCTTTATTCTGTTCCATATATATACCTCTCTTTTTTGTGCCAGTATCATGCAGTTTTGATCACTATTGATTTATAGTATAGTCTGAGGTCTGGTACCATGATTCCTCCTGCTTTGTTATTATTTCTGAGTAATATCTTGGTTATTTGAGGTTTTTCCTGATTTCATATAAAATGAAGTATTATTTTTTTGAGATCTTTAAAGTATGACAGTGGAACATTAATAGGGATTGCATTAAATTTGTATATTGTTTTGGGTAATATGGACATTTTAATCATGTTGATTTTTCCCAGCCATGAGCAGGGTATGTTTTTCCATTTGTTGACATCTTCAGCTATTTCTTTTCTTAGAGTTTCATAGTTCTCTTTATAGAGATCTTTCAGGTCCTTTGTTAGGTAAATTCCCAAATATTTCATCTTCTTTGGCACTACTGTGAAAAAAATAGAGTCCTTGACTGTTTTTTCAGCTTGGCTATTATTAGCATATATAAAGGCTACATGTTTATAAGTGTTGATGTTGTAACCTGAGATGCTGCTGTATTCCTCGATCACTTCTAAGAGTTTTGTAGTTGAATGCCTGGTGTTTTCTAGATATACAATCCTATCATCTGCAAAGAGTGAAAGTTTGATTTTCTCTGATCCTATATGGATACCCTTGATCGCCTTTTCTTGCCTAATTGTGATGTCTAAGACTTCCATTACAATGTTTAAAAGCAGTGTAGATGATGGACAACCTTGCCTGGTTCCTGATCTAAGTGGAAATTATTTAATTTTAACTCAATTGAATACAATATTGGCTGTGTGTTTGCTGTAGCTGGCCTCTATCAGTTTAGGAAATGTCCCTTCTATACCATTTTTTTAAGTGTTCTGATCATGAAAGGGTGCTGAATATTATCAAAAGCTTTTTTTGCATCAAATGAGAGAATCATTAGGTCTTTGTTTTTTATTTTGTTTATGTGATGCATTATATTTATATATTTATTTATATTGAACCAGCCTTGAGACCCTGGGTTAAAACCCATTTGGTCATGTTGTATAATTTTTTGATGTGTTGCTGGATTCTGTTTGCTAAGATTATATTGAACATTTTCCATCAATATTTATTAGTGATATTGGTCTATAATTTTATTTTCTTGTTATGTCTCTTCCTGGTTTGGTGATCAAGGTGATGTTTGCTTCATGGAATGTGTTGGGTAGTATTCCTTCTTTTTCTATGTTTTGAAAAAGGTTAAGTAATATGGGTACCAGTTCCTCTTTAAAGGTTTGGTAGAATTCTGATGTGAAGCCATCTGGTCCTGGGCTTTTCTTTTTAGGGAGATTTTGTAAAGTTGATGCTATTTCAAAACTTGATATAGGCCGGTTCAACCTTTCCACTACAATCTGGCTAAGTCTAGGAAGGTGGCATGATTCCGAGAATTGGTCTATTTACTTCAAATGTTCATATTTCTGAGAATAGAGTTTCTTGTTATATTCAATTAGGAATTTTTGAATTTCTGAGGACTCTGCTGTTATTTCATCTTTGGCATTTCTGATTGATGAAATTAGAGATTTTACTCTTTTTCTTTTGGTTAGGTTAGCCAAGGCTTATCTATTTTATTATTTTTTTGTCTTTTTCAAATAACCACCTTTTTTATTTGTTGATCTGTTGTATAATCCTTTCATTTTCAATTTCATTTAATTCTTCTCTGATTTTGGTTATTTATTTTTTTCTGCAGTGTTTGAGATTGAAATATTTTTTCTTTTCCAGTTGCTTGAGATCTCTCATTAAGTTGTTAACTTCCTCTCTTTCTTTTCTCTTGAGGAAGGCTTGCAGTGCTATAAATTTTCCTCCTAGGATTGCCTTTGTGGTATCCCAGATGTTCTGGTAATTCATGTCTTCATTATCATTTTGTTTCAAAAATTTGATACTTTCCTTCTTCATGCAGTGCTATAAATTTTCCTCCTAGGATTGCCTTTGTGGTATCCCAGAGGTTCTGGTAATTCATGTCTTCATTATCATTTTGTTTCAAAAATTTGATACTTTCCTTCTTCATCTCGTCTATGATCGAGCTATCTTTGAACATAATGTAATTTAGTTTCCATTTCTTTGTATGAGTATGCAGATTCCTGTTGTTACTGACTTCAACTTTTATTCCATAATGGTCCAAGAAGATGCAAGGAATAATTTTTATTCTTTTAAATTTGCTGAGTTTAGACTTTTGACCTAAGAAGTGATACATTTTGGAGGATGTTCCATAGGCTGATGAGAAGAATGTCTATTCATCTTTGTTGGGATGAAATGTTCTGTAGATGTCTGTTTCATCCAATTGTTGCATCATGAAGTTTAAGCATTAAAATTCTTTGCTGAGTTTCATATTGGGGGAACTATCCAACACTGCCAAAGGTGTGGTAAAATCTCTGACTATTATAGTGCTAAAGGAAATCAAGTTGCTCATGTCTGTTAGTCTCTCTTTTATAAATTGAGGCACATTCTTGTTGGGTGCATAAATGTTCATAATTGAAATCTCATCATGTTGAGTATTAACTTTAAAATATATGAACTGATCATTCTTATCTTTTCTTACTTTTGTTGATTTAAAGCCTATTGTATCTGCGAATAAAATTGCAACACTTGCTTTTTTCTGATTTCCATTTGCCTGAAATATAGATGACCATCCCTTCACCATGAGTCTATATTTATCTTTTTTCTTTCTTTTTTTCTTCTCCCTTCTTCTCTGTCTGATTTCCCCTTCCACCATGCCCCACCATGTCATTAATTGTCCTCCTATCAAAATTGAATACATAGGACTCATACTTCTCCATTCCTGTGATGCTTAACTAAAAATAATGTGTTCCACCTCCATCCAGGTTAGTACAAATGCTGCAAAAACTCAATTTTTTATGGCTGAATAATATTTCATGGTATACATGTGCCATAGCTTACCAATCCATTCCTGGGTTTAAGGACATTTAGGCTGTTTCCACATTTTATCAATTTAAATTGAGCTGCGATAAACAGCCTAGTACAAGTGTCTTTATAATTTTATTTTATTTTTCCTGGATAGATGCCCTGTAATGAAATTGCAGAATCAAATGGGACATCTAGGTTGAGTTCTTTGACGTTTCTTTATAGTTCCTTCAAAAAGGTTGTATTAGTTTGGAGTCCCACCATCAGTATAAACATGTTCCTTTTTCTCCACATTTGTGCCAGCATCTGCAGTTTTGATATTTTGTGATATAGGCCATTCTCACTGGGGTTAGATGATATCTCAGGGTGGTTTTAATTTGCATTTCTCTAATAATTAGGAATGGTGAGCATTTTTTATATGTTTGCTGACCAGTCATCTGTCATCTTTAGAGAAAATTCTATTCTTCTCTCTTCCCCATTGATGTATGGGATTGTTGGGGTTTTTTTTCTTGTGGATTAATTGAAGTTCTGTACAGATCCTGGTTATTAAGCATTTGTCTGATTCAAAATATGCAAATATCCTTTTCCATTGGGTGGGTTGTCTATGTGCTTTGGTTGTTGTCTCATGGACTGTACAGAAGCTTTTCAGTTTAATTAAATCCCATTTGTTTATTACTGTTGTTGTTGCTATTGCCATGGCAGTCTTCCTCATAAAGTCTTTCCCCAGGCCGATATCTTCCAGTGTTTTTCCAATTCTTTCCTTGAGGATTTTTATTGTTTCATGCTTTAAATTTAAGCCCTTTATCCATCTAGAATCAATTTTTGTGAGTGAAGGAAGATGTGGGTCCAGTTCCAGTCTTCTATATGTGAATATTGAGTTCTCCCAGCACCATTTATGGAGTAGGGGGTCTTTCCCCCAGTGGATGCTCTTGTTTGGTTTATTGAAGATTGGGTGGTCATAAGTTATTACTTTCATTTACTGGTTTAATATTCAATTCCAAATGTCTATATCTCTATTTTTCAGCCAGTATCATGCTGTCTTGACCACTATGACCTTGTAATACAGCCTGAAATCTGGTATGGTGATACCCCCAGCTTTATTTTTATTACTAGGAACTGCCTTAGCTTTGCAGTTTTTTTCTGGTTCCATACAAAATGCAGAATCATTTTTTCCAAGACTTGAAAGTAGGATGTTGGCATTTTAATAGGGATGGCGTTGAATCGGTAAATTGCTCTGGGAAGTATATATATTTTAACAATGGTTATTCTCCCCAGCCATGAGCATTATTTGTTCTTCCATTTGTTAATGTCCTCTGTTATTTCCTTTCTTAGAGATTCATAATTTCCTTTATAGAGGTCATTCACCTCTTTTGTTAGGTATATTCCTAAGTATTTCATTTTCTTTGGAGTTATGATGAAGGAAGTTCAGTCCTTAATTAACCTCTTATCTTGGCTGTTGTTGGTATATACAAAAGCAATTGACTTGTGAACATTGATTTTATATCCTGAGACATTGCTATATTTTTTGATGACTTTTAAGAGTCTTGTGGTTGAGTCTTTAGGGTTCTCTAAGAATAATATCCTATCATCAGGATAAAGGGAGAGTTTGACCTCCTCTTCTCCCATTTGGATGCCCTTTATTTTATTGTCTTGTATAATTGTACTGGCTAGAACTTTCAGGACTATGTGGAATATTAAGGTGACACAGGAAAACCTTGTCTGGTTTCAGTTCTAAGAGGAAAAGATTTCAGTTTTACTCCATTCAGTAAAATATTAGCTGTGGGTTTGTCATAGATAGCATCCATCAGTTTCAGAAATGTGCCATCTATGCCTATATTCCTCAGTGTTCTAATTTAAAAAGGATGCTGGATTTTATCGAATGCTTTTTCTGCATCTATTGAGAGGATCATATAGTTTTTGGTTTTTCTAGTATTGATATGGTGAATAACATTTATAGACTTGTGTATATTAAACCAGCCTTGCATCCCTGGGTTGAAACCTACTTGATCATGATGTATGCCTTGTGTGATGATAAGCTGTAGTCTATTGGCTAAGGTTTTGTTGATAATTTTCACACTATATTCATTAGTAAAATTGGTCTGAAATTCCCCTTTTTACTTGGGTCTTTTCCTGGTTTAGGTATCAGGGTGATATTTGATTCATAGAATGTGTTGGGGAAGATTCCTTCCTTCTCAAATTTTTGGAATAATTTCTGCAGTA
This sequence comes from Loris lydekkerianus, assembly GCA_963574355.1. Taxonomy (NCBI): domain Eukaryota; kingdom Metazoa; phylum Chordata; class Mammalia; order Primates; family Lorisidae; genus Loris; species Loris lydekkerianus. The sequence continues at coordinate 9,362 of CAUYPK010127712.1, forward strand.
CAGAAATAAAATTTTCTTTGACAATTTAATAAAATTTTCACGTGAAGCCATCTGGACCAGGGCATTTTATTGTTGGATAATTTTTTATTGTTTCTTTGAACTTGGTGCTTGAATTGGTCTGTTCAGGAGATCTATTTCATCTGGACTAAGTCTAGGAAGAGGATTTACTTCACATTGTCAAATTTCTGGGCATTAATTTCTGGTAGTAGTTAGAGATAGTCTTTTGTGTCTCCATGGCATCAGTTGTTACTTCCCCTTTGTCATTCCTGATTAAGGTTACTAGAGATTTTTCCTTTTTATTTCAGTTAGTGTAGCCAAAGGTTTATCTATTTCATTTATATATTTTTTAAAAAAACCAAGCCAGTCCTTGTTTCATTACTTTGCTGAATGATTCTTTTATTTTCAATTTCATTAATCTATGATTTGATTTTGGAAATTTCTTTTCTTCTGCTGAGTTTAGGCTTAGACTGTTCTTCTTTTTTCAATTCCATCAGATGGCTTGTGAGTTTTTTGATTTATTCTCTTTATTTTCTTAAAATATAGGCTTCTAAAGAGATAAATCTTTCTCTCAGAACTGCTTTTTCTGTATCTCATAGAATTTGGTGACTTGTGTCTTCATTGTTTTCATTCTCAAAGAAGTTAATGATTTACTTTTTAATTTATTCCTGCACCCAACTGTCATTCAGCATAAGGTTGTTTAACTTCAATGCCTTTTTGTGAGGTTGAGCATTTTTGTTGAAGTTGAGTTCCACTTTTAGTGCCTTGTAGTCTGAGAAGATGCAAGGTAAAATTTCAATTCTTTTGATTCTGTTGAAGTTAGTTTTGTGGCCCAGGAAATTATCAATTTTAGAGAATGTTCCATGGGATGATGAGAAAAATGTATATTCTTTATCTTTGGGATGGAGTGTTCTGTATACGTCTATCAAGCACAATTGTTCCAGGGTCTAATTTAAATTTGTAATATCTTTCTTTAATTTCTGTTTAGAGGATCTGTCGAGCTCTGAGAGAGGGGTGTTCAAGTCCCCTGTCTTTATGGTGTTATAGGATATCATATTTCTCAGACTAAATAAGGTCTTTTTCAAGAATCTAGAAGCATTTAAATTGGTTGCATAAATATTTAGAATTGAAATGTCCTCTTGTATTTTCCCTTGACCAATATGAAGTGACCATCATTGTCCTTTTTGACTGTCTTTGCTTTAAATCCACATGTATCTTAAAATAAGATGGCAACCCCTCTTTTCTTCTCAATTCCATTTGCATGAAAAATTACCAGCCAACCCTTAACTCTGAGTTTTAGTTTGTCTTTTGCCATGAGGTGTGGTTCCTGCAGACAGCAAATAGATGGCTTGTATTTTTAATCCAATCAGCCAATCTATGTTTTTTCAGTGGGGAATTTAAATCATTGACATTTATTTAGATAACTGATAAGTGTGGTAGAATTCTATCCATCTTATTTTTTGAAAGTGCATTGCTTAGTTTTTTTCTTTTCCATTATTGTGGAAACTAGGTTCTGTCCTTTAATTTCAGGGTGTTTACTTTGCTGATGGTCCATTGTGATGGTCAGTGTGTAAAACAGGGTGAAATATTTCCTGTAAGGCTGGTCTTCCTGTGGCAAATTTTCTCAATGTTTGCATATCCATAAAAGATTTGACTTCTCTGTCAATTTTAAAGCTTAGCTTAGCAGGATATAGAATTCTGGGCTGGAAATTATTCTGTTTAAGTAGATGAAAGATAATTGACCATTGCCTTTTGGCTTGAAAAGTTTAAATATTAATAATTGAGATTTCATCATATTGAGTATTAACCTTAAGATATATGAACTGATCATTCTTATCATTCATTACTTTTGTTGATTTATAGCCTATTGTATCTGTGAATAAAATTGCAACACCTGCTTTTTTCTGATTTCCATTTGACTGAAATATATATGACCATCCCTCACTTTAAGTTTATATTTATCTTTTAAGATCTGATGAGATCCTTCTATGGAGCATATTTCTATGGAGCATCCTTCTATGGAGCATCCTTCTATGGAGCATCCTTCTATGGAGCCTGAGTTTTTATATCCTGTCAACCAACTTGTGCCTCTTTAGAGGACAATTTAAATCATTCATATTAATTTAGAATATTGATAAGCCTGGTAGAATTTTGGGTATCAAGTTTTTTTTAAAAGCTAAGTCATTTAAAAAATCCAAGTGCCCATCAATCCACGAATGGATTAACAAATTGTGATATATATACACCACGAACATTATGCAGCCTTAAAGAAACATGGAGACTTTACCTCCTTTGTGTTTACATGAATGGAGCTGTAACATATTCTTCTTAGTAAAGTATCCCAAGAATAAAAGAAAAAGTATCCAATGTACTCACCCCTACTATGAAACTAATTTAGGGCTTTCACATGAATGCTATAACTCAATTGCAACCTAGGAATAGGGGTAAGGGGTAAAGGGGTGGAGGGAGGGGGAAGGTGGGTGGAAGAAGGGGGATTGGTGAGTGTATATTTGTGGTGCATCTTACAAGGGTATATGTGAAACTTAGTAAATGTGGAATGTAAATGTCTTAACACAATAACTGTGAAATTGCCAGGAAGGCTATGTTAACCAGTGTGATGTAAATGTGTCAACCAGTCTGTGAAACTAGTATATGATGCCCCATGATGATATCAATGTACACAGCTATGATTTAATAAAAAAAAAAAAAAAAAAAAAAAAGAGTAGGAGTTGCAGTTCTCTTCCTTCACCTTTCTTTCCAAACTCTTTGCTCTTCTCAACAAAAGCAAAGTGGAAAAGTTAAATCATCTGGTGTTTCCAGATCTGTTATTGTGGAAGAGTAGAAAAATTACTACCATGATCAGGTTCTTCAACATTTTATACCACTGAAAGATCTATCTTGAGAAATGTAGGTCTCATCCACTGAATAATTAACATGCTTTTTCTAAATCATCTTCCTTTCTTTCTTCCCACCCCATGTATTGCTATCCTCTTTTGTGGCTTTGGCATTGGGTGATCCTTCTGTCATCTTCTTTCCCGATCCTTCTGTCATCCTTCTTTCCTGATCATCTTTTCCATCTGGCAAGCTATCATACTGTCACCTTTTTCTCCACCCAGATTAACTGAAAAGTTATCTCTTACTCACTTTCTATTTGAGCTCTAGCAAACATCCCCTACCCCCCAAATTGTAATGGAATAAAAATAATACTCTTTGGTAAATACTTATTTTACACTTATACCATGCTATTTGATGATCATAAACTTTATTGATGTTTTCAAACAACCCTGAGGTAAATAATTTTATCCTCATTTTTTAGTTGAAGGAACTGGGGCTCAAATAAGATCCCATTTGTGATGAGTGAGTAGCAGCAACTGGACTTAACCCATGTCCCACTCTGGAGATTTAACTACTTGTTTAAATGTCCATGTTGAAGCATGACCACTAACATTGGTGGAGAACACAGTAGAACCCTCCAGCTTCATCATCCAACTGTCTATTCACTCATCCATCCTGAAGGTTCTACCGACACCAAAAGTCTTCTACTCATGCAATTCATGTCAGAAACGTTGAGCCAGGAAGCACTTCATGGGCCCTACTTTTTCATGTCATATGGCAGACCATTCAAGGAGAGAATGTTTTTACTCCCATCTCCCATGTCATTAAAGGTTGAGAGTTCATATTCTCCTTTCCTCTAGCAAGCCCTTCTGGGTTATATTTCCTCAGTCCTTACATAGAGTTGCCACTTACTGAAGGTGTTTGCCTGGTAATCCACCTTGCCATATTCCTTCTTAGCACTGTCGTCCAAAGACTTTCTGTCCTGGTCATGCCTCCTAATTTTTTGAAGATTGGTCTTTGCCTTCCTGTCTTTCTTTCCACCCCATGTATTGCTATCCTCTTTCGTGGCTTTGGCATTGGGTGATCCTTCTGTCATCTTAGCATCTCAGATTCCTTGCCCTCTTAATTTCCTATGTTCTCCGTTTTTCTACCTAGACCACATTATCTCAATTCCATTATCATTCCATAGGGCTCCTGGGAACTAGTTTATGGACTCCTTTGCTGTCTCCTTATTTCTCAGGATTCCCTTGTTTCTACTGCCTTTCTTACCCAGCTAAGATTTCAAACATAGTAATTACTTTCCTCCAAATCCTCACTTTCTTAAGTTGTAATTATCTTACTGTGTGTCCTGAATGAACTCAACTTGCTATCATCTCCCCCTTGCACTTGAGCTGCTGGTTAATAATAAAGAAGAAAAAACTCACTCTGAATTGGAAATGCTCTAAATTCATGGTCTCAACCTGAACTAATGCCCAGGAGGCACATTATATTTCTACAGGCAGTGCTTCTCCCTTCCCTGAAGCATATTTCACACTGTCTCCTTTGCTCTCAAACACATGATCTCCATTTCTCCCTTAGTCTACATGTGACCTTGACTCCCACAGGAAAAAAACTGGAAGACATTAGTCAAAACTACCTCAACTTCCTGCCATAAAAGTCACACACATACTTGCATCCTCACCCATCACTTCCTCCTCTCCTCTTGAGAGACAAAAAAGAATCCGTGTTCTGGATCCTATCCCTGTTTGCATTCTCAAAAATGTCACTCCATCCTTTTCCCACTCTCTAGTGACCACAACCCCTGAGTATGTAGACACAGCATTGCCTCCGCTCCAGGTCCTCCTTCAGATTTATAAGCACTCACACTCTCTTCTACCTCACAGGAAGGTGCTCAAGCATCTCTAGTTCATTCACTTACATTCTGCTCCTCAGGCTTCTTCATCTGACTACTCTACCTCCGTACTACTAAAGTCACACTTGAAAATTTCACTGATAATCTTCTTGCTAGGTTGCATGTGTATTTTTCACCTTTTGTCTTACTTCTTTTTGTTTGTTTGTTTTGTTTTGCAGTTTTTGCCCAGGGCTGGGTTTGAACCCACCACCTCCAGCAAATGGGGCCAGCACCCTACTCCATTGAGCCACAGGTGCCACCCTTACTTTACTTCATTACCATTTTTTTTTTTTTTTGAGACAGAGCCTCACTCTGTTTCCCAGTCTACAGTGCAGTAGCATCATCATAGCTCATTGCAGTTTCAAACACTTGGATTCAAGCAATCACCCTGCCCCAATATCCTGAGTAGCTCAGGATTACAAATATCCAGCACAATGGGTAATTTTTTCTACTTTCAGTACAGACAGTGTCTTGGTCTTGCTCAGGCTAGTCTCGAACTCTGACCTAAAATGATCCTCCTGCTTTGGCCTCCCAGAGTGCTAGGATTATAGGAGTGACCCACCACACTCAGCCAACTTCTGTGCAATTTAATACTGTTGTTCTCTCAAATATTTCTCTTTCCTTTGTTTCTGGGATATCCTATTCACCTAGTTATACTCTTTGCTGCTCATTCCATTCTCTGTCTTGGGCTACCTTGTTTCAGGTTTCCCTGCCTCTCTGGTTGATCTCATTCTTTCTTGTGTTGACTCCAATGTGTTGGTTACTGTTAAAGCCGCATCTCCTTCTTAGGTCTGTTTTCTGTGCTCCAAACTATTACATTCAATCATCTTCTGCTGACTTTGCTGGGATATCTAACAGATGCTTTATATTCACTATTCATAGCACATTCCTCCCTCCCCTGAAACTTTTCCCTAAAACAGTTTCTTTAGCTCCTATATTTCAATTTTAGTGAATAGTGCTACAATTTGTCCAGTTAATCAAGTTAGAAAAGCAATAATAACCTTATCCTTCTTTACATCACCTTTCATATGTAACAGTTATTAAATTCTATAAATTCTATTTCCTAGGTATGTGTTAAAGAAGTCTTCTTATATCTGGTTTCACTTTCACTCACCTGTTCTTTTACTCCAAGTTCCAGATACATGTTACCTTCCCTTTAGTTCATTTCTCACACCCCCACTCCTTTTCTTAACTTGTATTTTTTCCCATCAGATTTCCACCCTAATAGTACCTTTCCTATCCTCATCTTGGTTGGGTCCCTCTTGTTTCTGCACCCATTACAATTTTTGATCACCAATATCATGCCTGTTTTTAAATGCTCGTTTTCTCACCTATCTCCCCACTGTCTACTCTTTACAACTTTGTCTTGAATACCTAGCCTAGCCTAGCCTTGGCACACAATGAGTGATAAATCAATATTTGTTGAAAGAATGGTCTATTTTTAAAACCATAACTTTGTTTTCTATTAGTTGTGTAGTAACATACAAACTTGTATCACTCACAAATGTATGACTCTTAAAAGTCAGCTTCATTAAGGTATGATTTACATATGAAATTTACTAAGTCCATATCGCAAGGAGTTTTGAAAAATGTGTTCATTCACATAACTTTTGCTACAATCATAATATGGAACATTTCTATCACTGCAAAAAGTATCCTGGTGCTCCTCTGCAATAAATCTCTTTTCCTTCTTTCAAGCTCCTGGCTCTGGTTTATATGTTTCTGTCACTATAGTTTTGACTTTTCTAAAATTCCATGAAATTTTAATCATAGTATGTGGTCTTATGTGTCTGTCTTATTTCACTTAGTATAATGCTTTTAAGACGCTGTCATTATGTGGTGCATTATCAGTAGTGCTAAGTATCATTTCTAGGTGCTCCTTTCACTTGAACAGTTAAATGCTATTATGTGGTTATTAATTGGGGAAAAGGAAGAAGTGGAGTGTAAGAAACTCTTATTATACACTGTTTGAGGGACTGCAAACTAGTACAACCTCCATGGAAAATCATAAGTTTAGTTATGGGTACTTGGTGCTACTTCATGCACAATTCAATATTGTTCTTTCTTAAGGAAAAGGAAGACTCAAGGAGAGGGAGAAGTATTTAAAGGAAGATCCAGTCATTGGAGCTAATCACATTATTTATCAATTACGTTTACAATCTTATAAGGGTACAGTTTGTGGTGCCCCCAATTATAATAGCAATACCAGAGATCACTTATCACAGAGACCTTAATGATATAATAATGAAAATTTTTGAAATGAGAATTACCAAAATGAGGCACAGAGACACAAAATGAGCACTTGTTGTTGGAAAAGTGACACCAAGAGACTTGTCCAATACGTGATTGCACAGATCTTCAATCTGTAAAAAATGCAATGTCTGTGAAGTCCTTGGGTAATCAACCATGTGGTCACATTTCCTGGGTTTTTAATTGTTTACCCAATTATTAGGAAATTTTTGGAGACAATGTTAGCACCAGACTCCAAAATGGTGGTAATAATACTAACATCACAAGAGTTTCTAGTATGATTTACTAAAATAGTATTTTAAAGATTCACTACAATACCTTGAAAATAGTGTTTAATCAATGTACATTATATTTCTCATTCTTTTCCAAATCACTATTATAATCACCCTCATCAAAATCAAAAGGTTGTTAGATCAACCGCTGTCTCTCCCCCACCCAGCTTGATTTTCCTTGAGATTTACTTCATATGGACACTTAAGTGTTGATTGATCAAATACAATCTGGTCTTGAATACATGTGTTTGGTTGTCCATTCCTATGATGTTTTGCTTAAAAGAATGGTTTCCAGATCCAACCAGGTTATCACAGAAGATACTAGATAGCCACTTCCCTTTATGGCTAAGTAGCACTCCATAGTATGCATATATCACATTTCATTAATCCATTCATGTATTGGTGAGCACTTGGGCTGTCTCCACATGCTTGTGATTGTGAATTGTGCTGCTATAAACATTCATGTGCAGGTCTCCTTTTAACAAAATGACCCTTAAAAAATAAATAAATAAAATGACTTTTTTTCCTTTGGGTATATATACAGAAATGGAATTGCTCGGTCTAATGGTAGGTCTGCTTTAAGTTCTTGGATATACCACCATATGATTTTTCATAGAAGTTGTACTACTTTCTAGTCCTACCAACAGTGTATAAGAACTCCTTACACTCCACTTCTTAATCAACGTTCTTCTTCTGTTAGAATTGCAGAGGTGATCTATACTTGCTTTACCATCATACTCATCATAAGCTATCACAATTATCTATTTAAATATCCCTATTTGGGCAGCACCTGTGTCTCAAAAGAGTAGGGCACTGGCCCCATATACTGGAGACGGTGGGTTCAAACCCGGCCTCTGCCAAAAACTGCAAAAAAATAAAAAAAAATAAAAAATAAAAAAATAAACATTCCTGTTAGTCCATGATTTCCTCAAGGCCAGTCCTTATTCAAGTTAACAGTATATCCCCAGAGCAGAGAAACTAATGGACTGTTAGCAAATTCACATTGAATGAGTGTATAGAATTAATGGCACACGCCACGCTATTCTCACTATTTTCTTCTGACTGTTCACAACCTCTACTATTTATTTGCTAAATGGATGTCCAGAGTAAAGAGTATATAAGTATGATAGTGGGTCAGAAGAGTCCAGTCATTGGCCTTGAGGCATGAAGTTGCACATAGCCCCATAACTAAACTTAATAGGTTCCCTTAAAAGTCATCAAGAACTCCCAATCCCCCCAGAAAGCACTCAGTTGCAACTAGCATGGGTATTTTGGCAAGACTTGGACTATACTCATGAATCTTCTCCAAATACTCATTGAAAATTCTAGGATGAGTTTATAGGAACTCACCACTAGTCATTATATAATTCCTTCAGTGTTTTAGAATTTGGAATCACCATCCAGCTCCATGGAAACTTTTAGAGAAAATTAGATTATAGTTGGGAACATTGGCCAAGTAGATGAAAGGGAAAATCATGTATTTAATAAATAGTCAGCTTTGCGGCTTCTAGCTGCAGTACATGTTTAATCTTCTATCAAAAATGGAAAGTATTAACTCCTCCAAAGCCTCACGGAAGCCTCAGAGCCAAGGTTTAGATATCTGCTACATATACAAACAAAAACTAAGGCCCCAGGACAATGCATGATATATTTAAGTGCCTCAATAGTAAGATAAATACCACACAAATCCCAGCTTTCAATTTTTGCCTAAATTAAGTATATTATTCTCAAGAAAGAATACTTTACTAGTGTTAGTTAAATATTTAGCATCCAGGAGCTCTGATTTCCAAAATCTAGGTCTTGATATTATCTAGCTGAATTAGCTCGAATAGTTTACTTTGCTTATCCGAGTCTCATTTTTTTCTTTCCAATAAAATGGGAACACTGTTTTCTATAGTTTTATGATGAGGAATAACAGATACATTAGTAAAAATGCTTACCATTTGCTTAGCACAAAGGTGCCCAATAAATATTATTTCCTTTTGGGGTTCCTTGGCTGTTGGAAGATTCCTAAAAATACAAGTTTCAGCTGAGAGGAATTCAAATGCATGACAACTCATTTTTGTATTAATTCACAAAAACTTAGAGACAAATTCTATTAAATAATGCAAAATCATGCAGGTATACATATCCCTGGCTTGAGTGACCAATAGTCTTTGCAAGAGGTATGTGATTGTATAGAGTACTCTGTAGTGATTGGCCACAAAACACTATTATCTGAAATTCTAAAATATAAGCATGATAACTGACAAGGAATAACTGACTTTCCAAAAGCATCCTTTACATAAAAGAATTCATTTCCACATGCCTCATTTTAATAATGAGTTCCCCAGGTGCCAATAAAATAAGATTTCTTTTAAAACTACCATTAAGTGAACTTCAGAAATAAACCCCTGTGTGTAGCAAGACAATACTTTATGAGGTTAGCCCAAATAAAGCCTACCATGTTGGTTAAATGTCAAAAATTTAAAAAAATATTAAAAAGCGTTCCAGATGATGAGCCAAATCCCCCTGACGAAAATCTCTTAGGTTTCATGTTTAGTGCTTTGGAAGATAGACTTATCCTTCCCACAGCACTCTTTACACACACTAGTGACAGTGGAGATAAACACAAAGGAAGGGAAAATCACAACTTCCCTGAGTGCCAAGTCTAACCTATGTGTGGCCTCGTTGAATGAGGTAGGATGAGGCAGGATGGATTATTGTACTATTATTTTGAGTACTAGCATTTTGTGAAACAGGAAATGTTTAGATGTCAAGATCACTGAGTAAGTACTTGACACAGGATTCAAACCCACTCCTGTCTGGCTCCAGTACTCACACCCTGTCCTCTAACCACATGGGGTCTCCTTGCATGGGGTCAAACATTGTCATGGAACAGTTCAAATACAGGCATTCTAAATGTGCAGATGATGGGCATAGTATTGCAATTTCAGAATTAAGGAAAGCTTAATTAAGAAATGCAGCATCTGAAATGGGCAGGAAAAGAAGGAGAAAACATAAAAGAACAATTTTAAACTTTCTAAGCACACTCCCAGGAGCAAATTTAGGTGAGATCACCAATGCTGAACTTCAACCAACAAAAATCTAAATTCATTGGCTGGATTTGGGCTCCCAGGGATATTCTAAGACTATCCTATAAAAATTATCATTGCTAAAGGAAACATCAGTTTAGCAGCAAATTAATCTGGGAAAGGTAAGGAGGAAATGTATCATGCAGTGTATTTCTAGTGGCCTTTAATAGCTCTTCAAGTTTTTCCTTTCTCCAGAAATTGCTGTCTTCCTATTCTGATGAGTTGGCAGTAGCATCAAATCCTCACCAAAGGAAAGGGACTGGCCAGATCTCATTAGGCTGCAATTTCAATTAAATATCATACAGGAAAAGAGAGAATTGTCAGGAAGTAGGTTACAGAAACAGAAAAAGCATTCTACATCAGGCAAGCAGCTCAGCCTTCATGCTCTGTCTTACACCTAACCGGTGAAAGAAAAAACTCATTGACAAAGTTGAGTCATGCTGCTATCAGAGATGCCCAGGATAAGAAAGCATCCGAGTTATTTCATGACAGGGCTGACCTTCTCCCAGATTAAGTCACCACGCTGGACCCCAGGGCATCAGAGGATCAAGCTTCTGCTTCTTACATACAGGAAAAATGGTCCAATGTAAGACAATTTCTTTCCTTCCATTTTTTAAAATTGTATTTTAACATTCATTTTTTTCTAACATAAAAGTAAAGAAAAATTAATAATCATTAATAAGAATAACTAGAAAATGAGGAAACTGATTATACAAAAAATGGATGAGAATAAGAAAGATGCCAAAGCATGGGGAGGGGTTATTTGATGCAGTACAAGAAGGAAGGAAAATGAGACACAGATAAGACAAAACATGGTTACTTAAACCCCATAAATCCAAGGTTTTTCCTTGATTCATCTGGGAATTTCACAATTAAGCATTGCTAAGATGAGTTGGCTAAGTGAAGACTCCCACCACTTCCCTGAATGCACAATTGGTACCAGTCAAATATGTATCAAAAAAAAACCCCTGATTTGTTTCACAATGGCAGAAATGAAATAACAGATAAGATTTTATATAGGTACTCTAATTAGTACAGTACAGATTGCATATATAGTTACACTCCAGCATGTATGATAAAAATAGAATGATGGAATGATCTAGTAAACTATAATAGTACTCTAATAGACTATAGATTGAAATTGGAATGATCAGAATATATGGTAACACCAGACCTTCCTCCTCACAGAGAGTACAAGTATAGAAAGTTACAGACTGCAAAAATCTTAATTTTAAGTATCTTAAGTAAAAGTCAACCATATTAAACCTATTCTTGCACTAAAACTAACTAAAAAATATTGTGGCCTGCTGGAATTTATCCCAGAAAGACAGGCATAGTTCACAAAGAAAAAAAAAAAATCTACCAAGGAATTCTAATTCAACATATGATCAGTTGAAATCAAAACAAAACAAATGGATGTCTTAATAGCTACATAGAAGTAGGCAGTAAAATTCAGATTTATCCTTAATAAAAATTTTAACAACTTAGCAGTAACAGGAAACTTCCTTTAATAATAGCTTGTAGTCTGAAGCCATACACCCTCCCCCAAATGCACCCAATCTCATCTAATAATAAGCTTCTAGTAAAAACCCACTGAAAATATAATACTTAATGGTGAAGCTTCAAAAGTATTTCTATTAAAGTCAAGAAAAGATAATAGCAGGGTCTGCATAATCTCTGTTACTAGTCAACTGGGTGGCCTAACTATGTAGTAGGATAAGAAAAAGAAATGATGAATAAGAATTTTAAATTGTCATTGTATATTTAGAAACTATTAGATTATCAACATAATAAAACCAAGAAAATCTGCAAAGGAACTAATCAGGTGAGTATGAGATCTCAGAAATATCGAAAACTATATGAAAAATGTATAGCTAATAGTAAAATCTAATGTATCATCATAATAGAAAAAAATAAGGTATTTATAAATAAATTTGAAAATATGTATGTATAAAACTTTATGTAGAATATTATAAAAATTTAAATAAATGGAAGAGAAAAGAAGATATGTGAAGAGTTGTGCCTATGGATGGAAATATTTACAATCACAAAGTTATCAGTTTGACCCAAATTATCAAAACATTTAATTAATGATGTTTCAATTACAAATTCAACAAGATTTCTCTCTCACAACCCTATACACTTGTTCTAAAATTCATCAAAATGTGTAAACAACAAAGATTAGTATAGTTATTTCAGGGGGGTGAGACAAAAATAGGAGGCAGTACTTGACTACTGATTCATTAAGACAGCTATATCTTACAGCTATAAAATGAAAAGATAGTGACATTGCAGTGGAGAAAGAAAGGTTAGCAGATTACAATGTGAAGGGCTTAAATAAACACAAATACATGTGAGAACCTGGGGTATGATGAAGGTGGCATTATAAATCAGTGGGAATGAAAAAAATGCACTAAATAGCATGGTTTTCCATTTGGAACTCACTTTATACACACAAATAATCAAGTTAAATTGAAAATGGGATTTTTTTTAATTAGAAGAGAATGTAGGGTAATGATATTTGACTAGAAGATACAGACAATATTGACAAATGTAATTTCATCAACATTAAAATGTTCTTTATTATAAAACACATCATGAAACATAGCTAAAGAAGTAATCACCAGCTTAGGAAATATGTTTGTAACGTATAAAACAAACATAGATTAGAACTCTGAATAGGTAGAGAAATTACTTACAGTTTAAATAAAACCAACACTGTAACTTAAATAGTGGCAAATCATGGGAACAGGGAATTCAGAAGAGGCGATACACATATGAGTAGATTGTTATCCTCACTAGTGATAAAGGAAATGCAAATTACAACAATGAAACAACATTTCACACCAAATAGTTTGACAGGTAAAGAGTGCGTCAATGCCAACTATTGGTAAAGATATGAGAAAACTGAACTCTCAACCCCTACTGGTGTGAGTGTAAATCAGCTTGTTGACTTTGGAGAGCAATCTGACTGGAGCCAGGGAAATTTAAAATGTATGTACCAGTGACTTAGAGCTCCCCAACAGAGAAATGCCTTCACATATCGATCAGGGGACCCAGAATGCTCATTATAGCATTGTTTGTTTTCAATGGAGAAAAACTGGAAACAATATATATGTACTTCAATAGATAAAAATGAATGAATTAAACCTACAAGTAAAGACATGAATGGATCTCAAAAATGCAATGTTGAATGAAAGGGAAGGGGAAAGCAAGTTTGTTTCTTCGTTTGTGTTTTGTTTTGTTTTTGAGACAGTGTCTCTATTGCCTAGGCTAGAGTGAAATGTTGTGCCATGGCTGTTTTAATTTGCTTTTTCTTTGTCAACTTAGCTCACAGCAACTTCAAACTCCTGGGTTCAAGCAATCCTCCTGCCTCAGCCTCTTGAGTAGCTGAGGGACTACAGGCACCCACTATGATGCCTGGCTGTTTTGTTTTGTTTTGTTTTTTTGCTGTTTTGGGGACTGGTTTGAACTCACCAATTCCGGCATATGGGGCCAGCGCCCTACTCCTTGAGCCACAGGCGCCACCCTGTTTTTGTTGTTGTTGTTTGTTTGTTTGTTGTTGTTGTTGTTTTTTCTTTCAATTTTTAGTAGAGATGGGGTCTCGGTCTTTCTCTGGCAGGTGTCAAATCACTGAGCTCAAGGGATCCTCCTTCCTCAGCATTCCCAGGTGTTAGGATTACAGGCATGAGCCACCATGCCCAGCCAAGTTCTTTGTTTGTTTGTTTGTTTTAAATGTAACTAGGGAAGAAGGAATAATATTAGGGATAGAAGAAAAAGGCTTCAATGTTACCTGTAATGTTCTATATTTTTAAAAATATTGCATGGTAAATAAATTTTAAAAATTATGATTAAGAATAGGTTTTCGAGAGAAAATCTGACTGTCACTAGAATGTAAGCAATAGGAGGAAGGGAGTGATTTTTGGTGTTTGGTTTTTTCTCTGTCCTCAGATTATAGGAGGCATTTCATCAGCATGGGTTCTCCCCTGACAGGCACTGTTCCAGGGACAATGAAAAATGCAGATACACATAAACCAGATACTATCCAAGCTTCCAGCAAGCTCAAAATATATCAGGATAAGTGTGCATGAGACATCACACACATGCATTACACACACATGCACACACATAAACTGCAAAACCACAACATTAACTTGCCACACGCTTGGAGCTTGTCCCTTCAAGCTGTGATCCCTTTTCCAGTCTCCTTGATCCTTCTAAACCAGCACTACAGAGCAGATTGAGACTTCAAATCGCCCCACTCACCTGTCCCCCACAGTCTATCTAAATGGTTTCATAGCTTTATTTCATCTCTCAATTCAAAAAATACTTAAATAATTTATCAGTCTCTGTACGATATATATTAGACAATACTCCTGTTGTCTTATTCCCCCAAACAGCCCTACATTGTCAGTGTTTTAACCTCATTTTATAGTTAAGAAAATTACAGTGCACCCAGTTGAATTATCTCATTCAAAGTTAAACAGTTTGTAACTGGTATAATTGGAATTCCAACCCATCCTTGAATAACCCTAAAGTGATGCTCTTTCCACTGTAAAAAGAGCCGAGTATATAGTTGCCAATTCAGCTTCCTCAGTCACCACGTTATTCAAAGCTTCATCCCTGACACTATGGAAAAAATAAAGGATAAAAAAGATGAGTTTCTGTTACAGAACAGCTTTGGATCCAGCACTTGGCTTACCTCATCTGAGATGTAAGAACCCACTGTATATATACCGGGAAGTTATAATTAAGACATCCTACATCCAGCTGAGCAAATCTGCTGTCTTTCATCTTTGCACATAAGTCTTATACTCCAGGCCTTTGCAGCTCCCACTAGATTTCCACATCCCTTTTGGGTCTAGAGGCCAAGAATTGATTACAGTACCACAGTGAGGGAAAGACCTGTGCTATCTCATTCCAGGCAAAAGCCCTCATGTGCAGGATAAGGGAATCCCCTTCTTGGTTGAGCCTAGAGGTCCCAGCGCAATTAATGATGTTTGTGAGTGGCAAGAAGTAACACCTAAGGCTTCCCTACTGATGGCCAAGCCATGATGAGTTTTTCAGGTGTGTCAGATAATTTTTTCGCTTGTGACTACAAGTAGTGTCTGCTGAGCCCATCCAGGGCAGGAAGTGGGATCAGTGAAACACCAAGAGAGGGGGTAGGTAACGTCTCTCTCTGCACATCTGGAAGAAGAAAAGCTCAACTCTTGGATGTGCTCTGTCTACTAAAATTTTAAGTTTAGAAAAGGCCTTCTTGTTTTTTTTAAATGCATTCACCACCATACCTAGGAAAGAAAATAGCCAATCCTCTATCCCAAGGAGCTATAGAAGTGATTATTTATGAAATATCCTGGTGGGAAATTAACCATCTGTCCTTTGGGGTGGAAGGCATGGCAGGAGCTGACATTGGTGCAGAACAGCTTGGGATCCAGCACTGGGCTTACCTCATCTGAGGTGGAAGAACCCACATCTTACACATTGGCCTGTGAAGGGCAATCATGTTGGCTTCTTCTAGCTTCCCAATCTGTGTGGTGAGTGGAGGGAGAGACTTGGAGAGGGGTGCAGAGGAAGTGAGATGCTGTGATGGTGACTGTGAAGCCCACAAAGGATGTCAGATGCTAACATACACCTGCAGAGTAAGCAGAAAAGAGAGAGAGAGAGCCACATGAGAACTATTTAAGCTGTGAGAATCCTGGGGGATTTCCTGATCCACACAAAGGTCCCCAAACATGTTGGACAACCATATCACCTGGGAAACTTTGGAAAATACCACTTCTCTGACCTCACGCCAGATCTACCGAATTAGAGTCTACAATTGTGAAGTCACAGACACATATCTTGGGGCCTTTCTTGAGTCTGATACCTTCATGATGGAACTAGAGAAACTAAAGCTAAAAAGGTACAGGCATGTGCCCGTGGTCAGCAAAATTTGTTAGAAGCCAGAGCACCTGACTCCAGACCCAGAATTCCCTGCTTGAAGTTTCTCTTCTTTCTAAACTCATAATCTTCACTGTGCCTGTGTGAAGGAAGGGCACTCCAACCACCCAGTCTCCAATCAGGCTCTTAAGAATTATCATCACTCTCTTTCCTTCACCATATACAACCCATGCTGAATCTTGCCAACTTTACCAATTAATATTGATTGCCTAGTTTCCCTCTCCCTTACCTTATGCCATTCACCATGTTCAACTGCCACCATCGTTTACATGATCTACTGAACAAGATTCTAACTAGTGTCTCTGCCTCTGATTTGGCCACCCTATTTATTCTCTACCTGAAAGCTAAAAGGATCTTTATGAAGCATCAATCTTGTCACTTCCTGCATAAAACCTTCCAAGGGTTCCCAAAGAATGAAGACTTTGACCAGCTTCTCATCTCTTACTATCCCTCAATTCTCACCTTACATATCCTGAAAGACAAAACTTCTTCTATTCTTTTACATACACCATTCAGTTTTATGCCTTCATGTTCAAACATATATCACAACTTCATTTGAGAAGATGTAAGCCCCATGTCTGCAATGAAAAGTCTTCCCTTGGAGGGAAGTATCTCAAGAAGGGAAGTAAAGTATCTCAAGAATGGAAGAAAAAGTATCCAATGTACTCAGCCCTACTATGAAACTAATTTATAGCTTTCATATGAAGGCTATAACCCGGTTATAACCTAAGAATATGGGAACAGGAGAGGGGAGAGGGAAGATTGGGCGGAGGGAGGGTAATAAGTAGGACTACACCTACGGTCCATCTTGCAAGGGTACCTGTGAAACTTACTAAATATAGAATATAAATGTCTTAACATAGTAACTAAGAAAATGCCAGGAAGGCTATGTTAACCAGTGTGATGAAAATATGTCAAATGGTGTATAAAACCAGTGTATGATGCCCCATGATTGCATGAATGTACACAGCTATGATTTAATAATAAATGAATTTAAAAAAAAAAAACATGGAAGTGCAAAAATCTCTTTGAAATACAAAAAAAAAAAAAAAAAAGAAAAGAAAAGTCTTCCCTAATCCCAGCCATCTAGGGTAAAAATTTCTTTTCCCTTTACCTCTGCAGCATCCTATGATTTCCCCATCAAACATTTTATTGAGTTATATTTAAAATATTTCATGTTAATTACCTGCATCTTTCTCTATGGTGTAAGGCTCCCTGACCCAGAATTAACTCCAAGAATGAAGCACAGAGCCTGGCATTATAAGTACTTTAAAATCCTTATTGAATAAAACCAACTTCTCTTGAAATATGTTGGCAAACCTAATTCGTAATTGCTACTCATGCAGAATGTTTCCTATAAAATAGGATTTGAGAGGCTCCAGTGATGCAGCCAACCCTTGGCTTAAGTAGTCAGGGCGACTCAGGACCTCTGATTTTCCTAGTCCCCAGTGTTCTTTAAGCTAGATAACAAACTAGTCTCTGAGCAATGTCTTAGGGCTGGTAACAGCGCCCATGTGACTGGATACTCCACACATATGTGAAATTGAATCCTTACAAATGCATTGAAAGGGAGATACTATCTTGCCTGTTTTGCATTAAAAGAAATGGACTCTTAGAGAATATACCTAAGTCTGCACAGCCATTGCTGGGGTGAGCTAGTACTAAAATTAGAGACATGTTCCCAAAAAGCACCCTGTATTGGCTTTATGCCACTCTGGCTAGTGTATAGCTATTCATAGGAAAAATTAGTAAAGAAAAAAGAATCCTGATAAGTGAGCCAACATGTTTTATTCCCTTGAAGATCCCAAAGGATTCAGTCTAAACCCCCCCAAAACTAGTTATTGTTTCTTTCTGGATCCTAGGTCCTATTTGGCAGACACATGACAGAGGGAGGAGACACCTAGAGTCAAGCCAGCATATTTATTTTTCAAGGGTTAGTCTGGTGAGGCCATGTAACCCCTTAGATGGTGATTTAAGTAACAAGGATCCCAAGTAGCTCATCTCATTTAATCATGGTGAAGACAGAGGATGTTTTCAACCATGATCCTTAGAATGTCTCTATGCTGCTCCCTCCACCTTGGTACCCACCCCATCCACATCCCATTCCCATATTTCAGAAACTCTCTGTACCCAATATATCATTATATCATGAATTCACAAGTTATAGATACTAACCACAGATTAGTCAAATTTCTCACTTTGTAGACTTTAGTGAGAAAAGAAAAATAACTTTTTTCTTTACATTTTCCTCATGCAAAATTAGAGTACAGAGAGTTTTCTTGGTTCTTTTTTCTTTTTAAATGAAAATACCTAGTATTGAAGACTTTGGAGAAAGACAAGTATTTTCATGCAAGGATGGTAAGGATTCAGTTTAGCTCTTCTAGAAAGTGACTTCATAGCACATAGAAGAATCAAGAAAAGTGTGTACACTTTACCCTAGCAATCCTGCTTCGGGGAATATCCAAAGCCAGGTGTTGGCAAACCATGGCTCACAAGCCAAACCTACCTCACTATTTTTATAAATAGCGTTTTCTGGAACACAGCCATGTCCATTCTGTTACATGCCACCCATGGCTGATTCTATGTGACAGAGGCAAATCTGAGCAGTGGCATCAGAGACCATGAGTCCACAAAATCCATATATCTATCATCTATTCTAGACCTTTACACAAAGGGTTTGCTGACCCCTGCCACAGGGTCATGAAAATGTCACTGGGCCACTGCCCGTCCAGGTCCTTTGTGTGGCCATCCGTGTACCTTCTCAAAGGACATGGCTTCTGCTCTCTCAATGTCTAGCTTGTGACTTTAATGTCCTTAGGCTCCCAGGGCACAGACCTACACAATCAGCTGATTTGGCTCTATGCAGAGCCAGAGGGCAAGTCCACACAGGGGTGCTGTGTCAGAGGCAGTGGCTCTGTCATCTGCCTGCCTGTGATATGCAGTCTTCTTCCCTATCCTGGAATTCCCTCCCTGAACTCTTTTCCCTCCATCCCTGAAACCTTTGAGAGAATTCAGATCACTATAACAGAGACATATATGATTTGTGAAGCTCACTCCACCTTACAAGGAGCACTAGTTGTCTCTGGTGGTAGACCTCTCCTTCCATTTTGGGAAGGAAACACACATTCTTTTTTTTTTTTTTGAAACACACATTCTTACTTCAAAATTTAAAACAGTGAATCATCCTCCCATGAAATACCATGGTAGTCTCTGGTTTGTTTGTTTGTTTGTTTTTTCCTTTATAAGAGAAAGAAAGTTCTGGGTTTTATTCCTCCTTTAGAAGAAAAAAAAAAGTTAAACTTTTAACATGGCACCTTGCTCTATCTATCTATTTATCTATGAATCCAGCCATCTAGAGAGAGAGAGAGATTCCTTTTATATTTTAAAAACCAATAAAGCCATTTTCTTCTTTTTATTTAAGAGTATTATAGGGTACAATGAAGCTATTTAAAAAATAATAAAAAGTTTAGTTAACAGGTGGTTTTGAGGACCATTTGAGATTCTGCCAACTAGATCTTATAAACACTAATGTGCTTCATAGATACAAAGTGGAATTATGATTAATAAAATTTGATATTCAAAAGTAATTAGTGAGGATTATTGTTTATATTGCAAAAGTTGTCTTTATCACTTGTAAACTTCTTATAACCAATTAAACTCAGCCAAAGCAAATCTCTCAAAAGGAATAAACCACACATAAAAATAATTGTATATGTGTACATCCTCTCCCTGCAAAGGATAGCTTATGAAATTTTTATGAACCTCCAAAACAGATAAAATCAAAACTGCTCTTTTGAATACAACCTTACTCACCAGGCATCCCCAGATGTTCTGAACTGGCTCCTGGGACATCTAAAACGATCCTTGGGTTTTGCAGAAATAACAAAAAAGAGAGGATTTGCCAGTTCTGTAATTTATGGTAAGTTGGCAATGGAAGAAAACTTAGGAAACATTGTGAGCCCATTCCTCATTTTCCAGGCCAGAAGCTGGTTTCAAAAAGAAAGAAATGGAAGAAATACTTTGCTGACAGTCACAGGGAACTCATGGGTGATGGACTCAGGCTCAAACTTAGACCCTCTGCCTTCAAGGGTAGACTCTTCTCTACCTTCTCTCCTCAGCCCCCACTAATAAAAGAAAGAAAAAAAAATCCAAAATGTGTGCCTGAAGATGTAATGTGAGATCCACCCAGAGAAGGCACAGGAGATGTTAGGTTTGCACAGAGGAGAGCTCCCCAACCCTCCTATGAGCCTTTAAGGGCCTGGGTTGCTCTACCCTGAGCAGCAGGCTGCCTGCGCCGTCAGAGCTGCCAGGCCTCACACTATTCATCACTCCCTCCTGAACCACTTTCCAGACCTACACTGGACTTGACTTCCTGACAGGTTGTATATGGTTTCCGTCTCAGAGCTCAGAGTTCATTTTTCTCCCATTTATGGCCCTGCCTTACCTTTGGCAGAGCACTAAGCACTGTTGTCCTGCTTTGCTTGATTCTCCCTGGGCTGTAAGCATCAGCGCACTGCTTCCTGCTTGGTGGCCCACTAACATCTTTACCCTTCATGCAGGACTCTGAGGAGACTGAGGGTAATTCTGTTCCATAGGACCCAGGCTCTGCACTGTGCAAAAGAGAGATCCAAACAGCCCAGCAGCATTCTTTTGCTGAATCTTACCCTCCCAGTGGAAGTGTGGGCATTCTGGGTGTCACTATGAGATGGTGGACATATGCACAGGGCCTTTGAGTGTCTCTTGCTCTGCTGGTGGAACCTGCTTTCACACTAATAATTAATATTACTTGGCATTTACGAAAGATCTTTTAGCTTTAAAAATGCCTCCCAAGCACGTATTAATTGACCAGGCTTGCCAGCTCCAAATATTTTCGCTCTACCTCCCAAGCCTCTAGATATTTATCTAAGCCACACCCGTGGCCCACAAGGGACTTTTGGCACAAACTCTGACTTGAGAAGCAGACAAGAGTTCAGGAAATCCCATTTTATCAAGCTTGCCATTTGGATCCCCATAGATTATCTGACACAGGGTCATAGAAATGTGACTTCCTCTAGTAGGATCTCAAAGGGCCACTGTTTCTAGGAGCCTCAGAGAAAAGAAATGGAATTGAGTATTTTGTTATGTGTACTATAAGAGATGATATGCATCAAAATTTAAATTCAAAAACATTTGGTTTCAAAACCTAGAACTCCCCCTTGGGAGTCCCTCAAAGCCCCAGGTATTTCATGAATTAAATAGAGATGATAATAGCTAAATGAGCTCTTATTAAGATGAAAGATAAAGAATTTTATGGTTTCAGGGTAATACTTGGTACCTGGTAAATAACACTGTCTGATCTTTTAACGTTTTACAAAATTCTGTATTAGGTCTAATTATTACCATAACTTTAAAGATAGTGAAACTAGGCATATTAATTGATCAAAGCCATGGAGAGATTGAACATCATATACTGGACCATATAGCAATTAAGTGGGGAGCTGGAACTTGGGCCTGGGCAATCTGCTCCAGAGACTGGTCTCTGGACCACCATGCCGTCCTGTCTCTTGGGAGTAGTTCTCAAAGGATGGCAGCTATTGGTGAGGATGGTGCGGCTTGTCTGAGTTCAGGATTCAGGTGAGGGTGCAGCCTACTTTCTGCTGCCCTAGGCCATGAATCCTTCATGGTCTTCTTGAATTTGGAAAAACAAAATCTCCTGTGGGCTTTATTGTATCTAGTGATAGTAATACTACCAGTAACTGTCAGAAAGAGTTTGGCACAAATTTTCTCTGTTTGCAGTACTTTGGGGCCATTTGTAGAGAGGGAAAACTCCTGGAAACAGGTGATTCAGTGTTGAGCCCCAGTTTCACTCTCATTTTCTGTCTCCTCTGTGGAAACTGTTTTCTTGTCTATAAAGAATGGGATCATAGTGTCTTAACTCAAAGGCGTGCTGGAAAGGAAAAAGGCGATGTTAAGGTTCTTTGTCAACTCAAAAGTTCTCAAGCTCTTTATGGTGTTATTGGTGACAGCTTCTAACAGAATGTTTTACTGAGACAAATGTGAAGTGGATGTAAGCATTCCATGAAATATCAACCTTATGGGGGCCTGGATTTACCCCAGCTGCCTGTAAACTGACAGTTCTCTCTCTTTCTCTTCTTTGGCAGAAATATTACAGCCTTTAATTTGTCCAATTAGCCATTTTGGCAATAGTTGCTGTTGCCCGATCCTGTATGAGGCTGCAAAAATACAGAAAGGCGTAAAACACAAACCCTGGGAGAGAACACCCACCATGGAATAAATGCAACAATGGTGGAATTGTTAGAAAATTAGGAAATAGAGTGAGCAGCTGTTGCGGAAGTCAGAGAAGATTTCACAGAGGAGGCAGAGTTCTGGGATAGATCCTAATGATTAAGGTGGGTACAGGTTGGGGTGATGGTAAGGGTCCCAGAAAGGGTAGAACCTTCCTAGCAGAAGGAAGAGAGGACGAGAAGGCGCATAGGCATGAAGCAAGTGTCACGGTGTGATGGGGTGACTGCTGATAAATACGTGTACTTTATTACGCCTGAGAGGCGCAATGCTGGCACGGTGGACAGAGGTAAATCTGGAAGGGCCTTGCATGCCAAAACTCAGCAGCTTGGAATTACATTTCCCTCTGTACTCAGAATGTGCACAAATGCTCTGCTGCCTCCGTCAAGTCCCTCTGGCCCCCTTGTCCTCGTTCTCTGACCATGACATGTCTCCCTTCACTTCCCCTCTGCTGCTCTTCCCACCACCACCCGTAAGGTACCTGAAATGCTTACAGCAGCAGAGAGTGGGAGCTGCTCCCCTGAGCAGTGGGAAAATAAGCTGCTGAAAGGTTTATTTCCCCGCTCAGAATATTTCTACAAAGGAAATCCACAAGGCTTGTCACCACACACTCAACTATTTTTAAGCTTCCTGACCAGATCTGCTAGATAGGCCCTTTGGGGATGGTGAGTGGTGGCAGGGAGGCAGGAGTTGCTCTTGGCTTGGGGTACTCTGGGTCTTCGGGGAGCCCTGGAATTTGGTTTGGCCAGAGAACTTTTCTGGGGGTGGGAGTGGGGGGTGCAGGGATGCAATCATAACTCTGTTTTGTGGGCCTTATTCTTCTTCCATAACCACCAGGAATCCCAAACCCTTGCCTTCTGAAGGCACCGGGTCTGCCAAGAGAAATTGAGCCTGGTTTCCACCTCCCTCAGTACCACTGTGTCCTGAACCAAGCCACAGATAAAGGGGCTTTAATTGGTTTTATACCATATGCGGGGTCTGGGTCATGACTCAGCCAAGCAGATTCCTTTCTCTTCTCCCACACTGACCAAAGCTCAGCCAGATGGGGCTCGTGGGCGGGTGGCTGAAAAGCCAGAAAGGGCACGGCTGTGTGGGTGACAGGGCATCCTCAGAGTTTCCAACACTGGTGCTTCTCAGCTCCTGAGGTCCGAAAGCCAGTCCAAATGCAAGGTCAAGTGAAAATGATCCAGGGTTTCTGGGAACTATGGGTGACATTGCCACGTTTTATCTAAATAATGATGAGTGTGGGTGTCGTCAAGAGAAAAGGCATGACTGTGCATCATTTGTGCCGAGCCAGGGTCATCAGACTGCACTGGTGCAATGATTCTGGTGAGAGCTCACTTAGCTGCGTGTTTTAACAGGGTTTACCAGGTGTTTGCCACACTCGTCATACTCCAAATCACTTGCTGAGGGTATGTGACAGTGGGACCTTCCTCTGTATATGAAGCATCATATGCAGACATCTGAATGCGTCAGAGTGAAGACAAGATACAGCTCTTCTGAGTCCTACGTGAGATTTTTATACATTTATGTCATACAGTCAGCAGAACATTTTCACAGAGTAGGATCAGTAATAGAACTATAGGACTGGTATTCCTCTCAAGCTTGGAGCAGTGAAGAAAGTTGGTCAATGAAATAAAACCCATACTTGGCAAAGCTAGGATGTCAAACGTAAGCTGCCTGCCACAAAAGTGTGCTTTTTCCTACTTGCTAGAGTGGCCTTCATACTCCTTTACCTCTGTTTACCTTCAAACTTAATACCTTGGGCTCTGCCCCGTACCCTTCCGAGGATGGCGAAGACAGCGGTGCTCACCGGCTAGGAGCCCTTTGTCAGCTCTTGCTTCTCATTCCTGTTCCCCGCTTCCTCTCTACTGGCCTGGCCACCTTTTGCCGCTATGGCTCAGGCTGTTCTCTCTTACTCTGGTCTCTTTCTAGTCCATTCTGCAAGCTCTGCCTGCACAGGTCAGTCACTTGTCAGCAGCGATCTGCAGTAACAGGACAGCATTAGCACACGTGACGCAACTTAAGACTGGGGGCAGGTATTACTATTCCGAGAAGGCATGAGCCATTTCTCTCCTCGGGGGCATATATTCCTGCCAACCTCTGCCCACCACAGTGCACCTGGGACCTTCTCTTTCCCATTTCCTCTAGTCCTCAGTTTCAGGAGCAACTCACTGTATTTAGTATATTACATTTTGACTAGACAGTAAACATTACCTTGCCTTATTAAACAAACCACTTCAGAGTCCTTTGTCACATTAGCCCCATCCCCCAACACTTCTCCATCTCTGGCCAGAAAGGAATAATCTCAATCCATGTCTTCTTCTTAGGAGCATAAAAGCCTTTTGCAGAGGCCCCCAGAAAGCGTAACTATCAAGTCCCACTACTCCTTCTAAACCAATCACTGGCAAAGGGAATGAACAAGAAACCAGAACGGCCTGGGAAAGAGACTCTCTCTGCTTTGCCGATGTGGAAGGGGTGACATCTGAAATAGCTTGCAGGCGTGCATGGGAGAAGATGACAATGCATTTTAGTGAACCTATAATTGTTGTTAGCTATTTCAACAACCCACAAATCACGGTAGCTTCGATCTTTCTTAACTTCTGACATTACACTTATTTACATATTTTATAAGTTCAGAGAAGCAAAGTGAACAAAGGCATTTGATGATTTCAAGCTGATGTAAAGTGAAAAATATAAATTCAAATAAAATATGAAAAATATATCATAGGCCTCTCTTATATTTATGGATAAAAGTCCATTTTCCTCCCACACTTAAACATTTCTTTATTTTACAAAAGGTCATGCATGTCTCACTTGCTCAGTATATGACAAAGGCTGTCCTGAATAACTCTCCCTAAGTAGGGATCCGAGTAACTGGACCCCTTCTGTTTTATGTTTCTACCGTCTCAAAGCCTCTCCTTCTGGCTACAGAGGTGAAGGAGAAGCGAAGGGTGGAGGGGAGGCATACTTGATAATTAACCACCTCCCCTGGAAGTGACCGTTACTTCCACTCATATTCCATTGGTCAGAAATAGTCACATGGGCAACTCAAGTACAAGGAGGCTGGGAAATTCCAAGTCTTTACTCCTAACAATACAAAAGTGACAAAACTTCTGAAGTTAAAATATTTTTTAAAATCTTAAATTGGGCGGTGCCTATGGCTTAAAGGAGTAGGGCACTGGCCCCATACACCAGAGGTGGCAGGTTCAAACCCAGCGCTGGCCAGAAACTGAAAAAAAAAAAAAAAAAGTTTAATTGTTCCACGCCAAATATTTAGGCTAGGTTCAATGTATAATGCTCCTGCTTCCCACCTGTACTGCCCTATTTCCCCAGCATTTATTTAAAAAATAAATGAGAGTATGATGGGCACAGAATTATTTTCTCCACTGCCCAGTGAAAACAACTAAGGGTGAATTTTTTTTTCTCATGTCCACCCATCTCGTTTCATCTGGATTGAGTTTAAAATCTCTACACAAGTTACACTGTAACAAAATTCCATTTTACCAAATTAAAAAACAATTCTCTAAGCTGCCCTTTTGCAAATAAAAACTCTTCTTCCTCACCATTTTCTCTCTATTTTGGCAGACAAACAATAATTATGTCATAGCTTTGTGGTCTGGGTCTCCTTGACTGAGGCTTGTTGGGGGTGCAACTAAGAAGGAGGAAATTTGGATGCTTTCCAGTTGAATTCTATGGTTTTCTTCCTGTGGTTGCCTTTTGCCTCTAGAAAATTCCAGGGAAATCCAGTGTAGGCCATGGCTGACAGGAAGTTAAAGATTCCAGTTCTGTCCCTGGTGGAGAGTGGGTCTTGCTGCTTAGTTAGTGAAAGGAGTTAGTGAAAGGAGCAGGTAAATCCCTTTGCCTTATTCAAAGACCCAAAGATGACAGCAAGCTTTTAGTGCATCTGACAGGCCTGTGACCAAGAACTGGAAATAGGAAATTATGAGAAACAGGCTTTAACCTAAATCAGAGAGACTGATTTTGAATTTTCAAAAATGACATTCTTAATACTTCTCTGCTACAATTGAAGTTGCAATTTAAAAGAGCACTGGCCTCGGCATCAGGCTGAAGTTAGAGTTAGAAGATTTTAATTTTTACCCATATTTGCTGTGAACAGACTTTGGGACCTTGAGTGAAACAGCCCACTCCCTGAGTCTACCATACTGAATATTAGATAAAACTGTAGGGGTCTTTCCAACGTAAGGAATCACATCTCATTTATCTCTGTGCCCCAGCACTTAGAACTTGGTCTGGGGGCAGCACCTGTGGCTCTACAGAGTAGGGCGCTGGTCCCATATGCTGGAGGTGGCGGGTTCAAACCCAGCTCCGGCCAAAAACTGCAAAAAAAAAAAAAAAAAAAAAGAACTTGGTCTGATATTAAATAGTAATAGCATCACTAATCATTATGAAAGAATTCATGAATGAAATCTATAATTTTTTTCTTTTAAATCTTATAATTGAACAACAATCATACATCATTACGTGTCTGTGGTATAAATTCATACAAGTTCCACTTGCTATTCTCATCTGGTTTCTCATCCTCAACATTGTTGAATGTAAATAAATCTAAGTATAGGTAATTCAGAAGATTTGGATAACTGAGCTTTAAAAGAAATTTAATGTGATTCTCACAATACAGAGTCTCCAATTCTGCTAGCCCCAGGCAGGACAACTCATCTCACACTCATTTTCTCACAAAAGCTAAAATTAGACACCTTTGTGTAAATAAAGAGCAATCTTCCTTTCCTTGATATATGTGCCTTAAAATACCAATGTACTCAACTCTACCAGGAAGGCAGTAGATGATCTAATACAAGGGGCGGTAGGGGAATGAAGGATCGCGGAAGAGGGGAGAAGGGACTGAGTGAGGGCCATGATGTATGGCACAACTCTTGGGGGCAGGACACAATTACAAAAGGAACTTTACCTAACAGCCACAATCAGTGTAACCTAATTCTTTGTACCCTCAAAGAATCCCAAACAACAAAAAATAAATTAATACGTAGACACTGGCACCTAAAACTTAATTATGGAAGTTTGTAAGAACTTTATGACTTCACTACAATTGAAATGTGTCAACAACTTAGTGTGCACAGACCTCCTGCTTTTCCGGATCTTGTCCCATCCTATTCGGGTGTAGGGTTTCAAAGCACAGACTGATGTGGGACAGAAAGGAAGAAAGGGAAAGAGGCAAGAGACTGAGATGAAATGGGAACAAAATACATTACCCATCCTGCTGTAAAAGATGCCTGTAAAATTTAAATGTAAAACTGTAGAAAGCTCATTCTTATGCTGATCAAGGCTTTTCCTATAACATGGTTGTGGAATCATTCAAGTGCAAATGAAATCTCGAAGTGAAAACTTGATAGAAAACCTTTCTTCACTATCAAATAAAGATGATGAAGATAATTATATTAATTTATTATATAAAATATGTAATTATTATATGAGGCTTAACAAAATTGTCTTAATTTGGACCATTGTAACAGAACCCCATAGACTATGTGTCTTATACAGCACACACTGATTGCCCACAGTTTGGCAGGATGGAGTGTCTGAGATCATGCTGCCAGCAGATCTGGTGTCTGGTGAGGGGCCTCGTCCTGGGTTGTGGGCAGCTATATTCTCGTTGTATCCTCACGTGGTAGAGAGAGATGGATCTTCTGTCTCCCTATTTTTATAAGGGTATTAATTCCATCATGAAGGCCCCATTCTCATGACATAATCTAATCCTCACTACCTCCCCAAAGCCCAAACTCCAGTTACAAGGATTAGAGTTTCAGCATATAAATTTTGGATGACACAAACATGCAGTCCCTAAGAGTAACATATTGTAACCTTTAACATTTATATTAGTGTAATACCATTCATCATCACCATTACAAATTCTATTTTAGAGTCCGCTGCATTTACTGAAAGTCTACCAAATCTCACATTCATTTAGTAAGTCATCAGGGACCCTAGCTGAAGCTGTTTTCCAAACATTTTTGGTGAGATAGATTTTATTTTATCAGGATATAACAAAGGCTGTCCTGAATAACTCTCCCTAAGTAGGGACAGTGATAAATGAGTTACTTTTCCACCTTCTCCAGAAGTGGGTGCTCAAATTTATCTTTAACAGCTGATTATGCCTTTGTTTGGAGTAGCAGGAGGTTCAATACCCTAAGATTCCAACACTACTTTGTGCATAAGAACATAGACTATCTTTTGGTTTTAGGAAAGCCATTTGTGTGGGTGTGTGTACGTGTGTGCTTTCTTTTTTTCTTTCTTAAGATGTTTCAGTGGGAATTTTGGACTAAATGAAGGAAGAGTCAGAATAGTGTTACAGCTTCATATGGTGATTGCTTAGACCAGACTGTAAATTGCTTTGCTCACTTTAACCCAACTAATCCTTGTACCAACCTTATGAGGCAAGCACTATTATTTCCCCCACTCTACAGAGGTGTAGACTAAGAAGTAACTTGCCCAGGGTCATACAGCCAGTAAGCAGCAGAGCCTGATTCAAACTTCAGGATTTTGATGGACACTCACACTGGGAAGATGAGAGCTGCCTTTTGCAAAATAATAACCCACTGAGAGTAGGTGAGCTAGAGTGAAGGTGTTAAGAAAACAGATTGCCAACTGGGAGCCCAGTTAAAGGGATTCATAATAATAAACTGTCTTAGGTACAGTAGAAAATGGCTGAAGCTAAGCTCACATTTCATCAAAACCCACCCGTGGGTTAGTGGCACTTACTAATGCCATGTAATAATTTTATTCTGTGTGCTCGGTGCTTTGCTTGTGCTAAGTTCTTTACATGAATTATCTCATTCATTTATTCCCTAGAACATGGGTATATTTCAATGAGAAAGGAAATCAGAGATACACAATAGGCTGTGTAGAGTGTAGGACTCCGGGATAAGAAGGAAGAATATCATGAATTCAGACACAGGTTGGAAAGCTGATTGTGATGTGGACAGAGGAGAAAAGCTAATGGCTCAGGTTGGGAAAGGGGCTCTTGTCAGATTCTGGAAACATGGGAGATAGTGGTCCTGATACATTCTAGAGCCACCAACATTGACCAAATGTTTCATGTCTTGGTAATAGACATTTGGCCCACTCCATGGAAGAGAAGAACATTTTCAGGGACAGTTACTGTGAAAAGTCTTGTCAGTATCACCAGAGGCCTCCAATTTCATGTTTTCAATCTCCTAAGATAGAGGTTCACTTTAAGTATCTTAAAAGAAAAGACACAAATAAAGGACATAACATGAGCTATATAAGAGTGGGAAGATTATAAGCTTATTAAAACTCGATCTTTCATCTTTTCATTAAAATAATAGCTGAATTTAATTTCATGCCAGGATAAATCTGACATCATGGAAATTTTCTCTTCTAATGTCTAGAATTTAATTCACTTTAGATATCCTTAATAATTCTATGAATTATTATTTAAAAGATGGAATAATAAAATTAAAAATTACCAAAATGAACAAACAAAAATGACCCTCAAGTGATTCCTTTACTAGGCTACACTTCTTAGACATATTTGAAAGGAAACAAAATTGTTTTTCCCCCATGTGAGTATCATGCAAATATTTCTGTCTATCTCCCTACTACCTACTTATACATAAATACATATACAAATTATACGTTTATAAATACATATGCATATACACATGTATGTATATATACACACTAAAGAACATGTTACTAAAAATTAAAATAAGATCAACTAGGCTCCTCCTCATAAAGGTACCAGTTAGGGTTCCAAGTTTTCTGGGGAGGGAATAAGAAAAAAAGTGGATAGTAGCAAAACTTCCATTCCAGCAACAATAAGCCCAGTTATAATGGTCAATACTGAGACTTAGACAATAAAGCCATTGTGTTTGCATCTCAGGACACAAGCCTCTCAGAGGGTAATTTGGGCTTCCAACTTCTCCTTGTATAGGGGAACATGTGCCCCTAAACATCATTTTATACAGACTCGGGCATGCAGCTGTCCTATGCACCCTACACTCTCCCAGGGCACTTAACTCCAGCTCCTATGAACCACTCCTCATGTTGGTAAACAAGCTGTGTTTCCCCACTATGTGCCTCTCTGTAACAGTCTCAGCAAGCAATTGCCAAACAGTCTCAAGTTAGCAATCCTCCTGTCACTCCTCAAGCTGCCATCCAACCTTCCACAGACAGATGCCTCATACAAATAAATAGCAATGACAAAGTGTTACTGGTACAGAACAGATATAGAAGGAGGCCCCCAAATCTCAGAGACTACATCATCTTCTCAGAATTGAACTAAGAAAACCTATATGTTTCAGTGGGGCCCACAAGGCTTTCCTGATCGGGCCTCTACTTGTCCTTGCAGCCACATCTCTCAGAACCTCCAATATCCCCATTCTATCTTTTAGCCAACTGGGGCAACCAACAGTGACCTGGGTAAGTCCGGCCTTTATGTACTTCCTGCCCTTTCACAGACTTTCCCTCTCACCCGTGTTTTCGTGTTTCTCACCTGTCTACCACCTGCCCCTCTTCAGCCCTTGGCTCAACTGATCCTCTATTCCTGGAGGGTGTGTTTTGTTTTGTTTTGTTTTGTTTTGTTTTTTAATTGCACACTCACTTACCTCCAAATGAGCTTCCTTTTTAGTCTTCCATGTTCTTCCACTTTCCTCCTCTGCTTTCTCATAAAAAACATCTATTATAGAACTTAGAATAGTAGACACTCTATTATGGGCTTTAAAACTGCCACCACTAATTTCTTTCTTTGTCTCCCCCACAAGGAGAGATGGACAGAACGTGCCTCTTTCACGTATGAATGCAAAGGGCCTTATAGAGGGCTGGCTGAGGGTTGGGACTCCATGTCTGCTTGCCCAATTATTTGGGAATGAGATAGCACATCACAAATATGGTTAAAGAGACCTGAGAAGCTCCCTCATCTTATCATGATGAAAATGATACATCCTCTGAACTGGAATATAAACAAGCCTACTACAAACAGAACATAGTTTGTAAACAGATCCACTTCCTCAAAAGGTATTTTCCCTGGTGCTCCTTCAAGGCTTCCATATTTAGCTGCAACTCTGCTAATTTCCCCTCACATGCTAGGTCTCACATTCCCAGTAAATGTTTCATCCAAACTGGGTTTCTTTTCCTATCTAGAGTACACCAAATTTTTATTTTCTTCCAATTCATACACATGGTGTCTACTATACTCAATGTTTCCCCCCAAAAAAACGTATCTTGAACCTTAACAACTTCTACTAGTTTTCCTGGCCTCAACGCAGGCAGTGCCTCCTACCAGAATCCTGTAGACTAACATTAGATCTATCTCCTCTATCTTCCCACAGAACCCCACACTTCCTTCCATACCAGTAGTTATCACACTCTACTGTATTAACATATTTGTGTATTATATCCATTGTATTTTTCTTTATATCCCAACATCTAAAAAAGTACAATCATATAACTAATGGGCATGTGATATATTTTCAGAAGGTAAACAGATTTTTAAAAACAAGAATGAGGAAAAGAAGGAAGAGATGCTTTGATGGGATGCTGCTTCACTTTCTACTACATGTCCAAACCAATGATTGTCAAAGGCTTGGACATTTCAAAGTAAGAAACTTTCCCATTTACACAGGACTGAAACAGAAAATAGTTTACAACTGATTTTGCAAGTCTTAGCTTAACACCTACATTGAAGGAACAGATGACTTAAGCAGACTTTAGAGATGGATTTTTGTTCAAGCATGTTTTGAATCCTACCTTTATTTCCATTGTATGGAAGGACTTACTTTCCCTTCACTTCAATTTAATTGAATTTCAAAGAGATTAATCAAAAACCCTATATGTATTTCCTAGAGTTTGGGAGGACACTCAACAGACTCATGACTATCCAGCATGCCATTCCTTAAAAGTCTAAGGGGAGAAGACTATTGACAGAGCTGGCCATAGCCAAATAGAACAGATCAAGACATCATTACATGTCACTAATGATGAACCCAAGTGACAGAGTAAACTTAGCTAGGAGGGAGCCATAGGGACAGGCTTTGTGTAAGAGAGGCACTGGGAGGGCTGATGAAAACCCAGCAGAGAACATGCAGCTTCCTAAGTGCCCAGCTGGGGAGATGTATTCATGCACACCACACAGGACAGCCATCCTTAGCAATGAGACAGAGGCGAACTGGCACACACATGCTCTGACAATCATCCTTAAACAACTGCCAAGGCCAAAGAGTACCAGTGTCCACCCACAACAATGCTAGTCCCAAAACCCAATGCTGAGAGAATGGGGACCGAACACCCCGTTCTTGGCAAAGAAAAGCACCCTCAGAAAAAGAGGGAAACTAAAAAGTAACCTGATTGACTAGGAACAAAGAAAAGTCAGCTAGTTTACATTTATGTTGGCCATTGCTAGCAAGCTTCTTGCCTTTTTTAAAATTCTAGCCTGTTAGGGGTACAGCTTACCAATGCTCTACTTGGTCTGTGAGCACTCTGAGGAGAGTAATGACCATAGAAGAGATTATGGCAAGTCATAGAAAAGATAACATCTTCTAGGGCATTTCCTGCTCATTAAACAGGCAAATCAGATACCCACTGTGGAGTTTTGCATTTGCCTGGGGCAGAGACCAAGGAGTAGCTCAAGCTCTGAGATATGGGCAGAAGAGACTATATCCCTTACCACAGAGGAAAATCCTCTGTGGTGGTGATGGGAGGAAAATGTCTCCCTCCCACTGATCCCTCAGAGGAGATTAACGCAGGTGGCTTTACTCCACAGAAAACTAGTAGAGCTTAACACCTCCCTTGGAATCTGTGCGTGTGACCTCAAGCAGGAGGCTCTCCCAATACAAGACTCAGATTTCAGATTTCTGAAGGGCACTCTTTAGGTTAATAATAATAACAATATTATTATTTTTCTGATATGATCCATCTGAGATGATCCATCTGAGATGATCCATCTGAGATGTTAATAATAATAACAATATTATTATTGTTCTGATATGATCCATCTGATATGATCCATCTGAGAAACTGCTGACATCTTTGTCCCCTCCCTCATCTTACCCTCTGGGCAAATAGACACCAATAAAAGCAGAATGGAGCAGACACTCGGTGCCATTGCTGGAATCACACGCTGAGTAATGGACCCCTGAGCTCCCACTTTTAATTCTACTCTGTCTCTTGTCTTTCTTTACCGTCACTTCTAACTCTGTATTTTTTCAGTTGATTGCCACCAGTTTCCAGAGGTCTCAATGGACGCTGCTCTCAGGTCTAGACCTCAACACCCTTCCCTGCCCAGCTCATCTCACCATCCTTGACTCACACAGAACTTTCTATAACTGGGGAGGAGAATTAAAAGTATAAGTTGTAGAAAAAGAATAAAAACAATTGATCAAAGAACACCCAGGCTTCTTACTTACTGTGAGTTTCTTGAACTAAGAAGGGAGGAAACTTCAATTGCAGTCAAGTTTAGCATTTTGACTAATAAAGGGAGCAGATTACTAAAACAAAATTGTATTGTGGATTGAAATGTATAGAAGGCACATTTTCTCTAAGAGAGAGAAACTATCTAAGGGAGCAGAGACAAAGGAGTCTATGTAGTATCCACAGGAGATCTTTGAGAGAATGATAGTCTTTTTCTGATTTCCCACACCTATTCTGCTCATTCAACATGACTAAAACAAAAGAAAGTAAGAGAGAGAGAGAGAGAGAAAATGTTTCAGGATAGACATTGTCCCATTGGCATAAACACACCATTTGTTCTTGTTGTTTGTTTCTTTCTTCCTTTCTTTTCGGTAACTTTGTCCTTGTCTTGCAAAAGGCCAACTAAGAAGTTATGGCTCTTGCATGAGCCAATAAAATCCTCAGTGACCCAGTTTTCACTCTGTATTTTCTAATCACCTGCTCCCTGGTAGAAATTTAACTCCTCTTGCAACCTTTCTTTTATCTGTGGAAACAATCATCTGGCTATCAGGAATGCTCAAGCCCATGGGGTAACCACATTCTAAGTAGGAATGAGTCAAGTGCTATTATGCTTTGGACTTAATTTGCTTGGACTTCCTTGAGTGCTCCCACTTGATCAATTCCAGATACCCTGATGTAATGGAACCAGCATAGACAAGATGGGATCAAATTCAAAACCTCTGTCTCATTCCAATGGGACTCTTTCTGAATCTTGGTGTGTCAGCTTCTTGGGAATATTTATTTATTTACTTACTTATACACAATATCCCACTTTGTTGCCCTGGGTAGAGTTGCCATGGTGTCAGCCTACCTCACATCAACCCCAAACTCCTGGGCTTAAGCAATCTTCTTGTTTCAGCTCCTGAGTAGCTGGGACTACAGGCACCTGCCATGAGACCATCTTTTTTTTTTTTTTTTTTTTTTTTTTTTTTTTTTTATTTTGGGTGTTGGGGTTACTC
>CAUYPK010127713.1:0-26393 GCA_963574355.1 Loris lydekkerianus
CAGAAAGAAATGCTCCACAGAGAGGTAGTTTTACACTCTGAGGAATTACTACCTTTGCCCAGGAGGGAGTCCTGGAAGGATTTCTTTCTTGATTATGAGTGAGAGCCCTGTGTGACTAATTTTTTTTTTTTTGGAGGGTGGTGGAGGGGTTGGGGTAAAAGAAAACTAACAGCTTATAGGTCTCAAAGCCCTGAAATTGTCCTGTGTGACAGTCACCCCAAATACATGTGTTAGCAACATTCTAGAGAAGCAATCTTATATGACTCCACTAAAGAATACCACACTAAAGAATACCACACAAGCTCCAAATGAGATTTGATCCCTGATTTTCCTCCATATGGCCTCAAACATAAGAGTCCCAAAGCTCTTTGGAGCATCTGATCAACCCACATTTAGGGTAGAGCATCTTACAGTCTTCCAAAGGAGAGAAGGGGAAACCAAGACATATTAGATTCAGATCTGGATGTCTGGTTTTGAGACTTATCACCAAAATGGTGCTCTTTGCTCACATCTTTCCAGGCACAGAAAGAGGATTTAGAAAAACTTAAAAGTGTATCTCCTTATAGAATCCCATCCTGAAGCAGGGAACTCAGCCAGGCACCCTACTTCTCCAAAACAAGTCTAACAATGGTACTGAAGTAATATAGTAGGAAATCTTCTGTTTATGGTGAATATTATCTGGACTACACTTACCCTCTTCCTCATCCTAATGGATAACTTGTAGCTCAAGTGTCTGAAGAAAAGCTGCACTTTCAGCTCCAAAGTTGCAAGTTTTTATTTTAAGTATAAATTAACCCCAAGAAATTGATTTTGTCATATACTGTAGTCCCCAACCCCCAGGTCTCGTGGACTGGTACTGGTCCATGGCCTGTTAGGAGCCAGGTCACGCGGCATCACTGCCTGAGCTCCACCTCCTGTCAGATCATCCCCACCCCATTCGTGGAAAGTTGTCTTCCATGAAACCCATCAAAGGTTGGGGTCCGCTGGTCATATATAATAACCAACTTTATAAAAGCACTTTGACTCTTTTCCTTGTCAAATGTAATCAGGTCCTGGTTGTTACTAACACTAGAACATTGAAGAAAAACTACTTTATACAAAATTTGACAAGCCAGGCATGGTGGCTCATGCCTATAATTCTAGGTTGGGAGGCCAAAATGAATGGATTGCTTGAGCCCAA
The DNA here is from genome assembly GCA_963574355.1 of Loris lydekkerianus. Classification (NCBI taxonomy): domain Eukaryota; kingdom Metazoa; phylum Chordata; class Mammalia; order Primates; family Lorisidae; genus Loris; species Loris lydekkerianus. Next base: position 1,181 of record CAUYPK010127713.1, read on the forward strand.
GAGCATGAGGCTGCTGTGAGCTCTGATGCTATGGCACTCTACCCGGGGTGACAGAGTGAGGTTCTGTCTTACAAAAAAAAAAAAAAAGAGAGTGAGAGAGAGAAAGAAAGAAATGTGACAGTTTTGGAAGAATAGAAAAATTGAGTCTTAGATGATGAAGGTGAATTTCTGAATTAATCAATATGGGACCAAAACAAGCTCTGGATTTCCATTGCCTTATTTATTGCATTTGAGTAAGGTTTGCTAATTTATAGCAGCATAAAGGAAGTTTGAAGACTGGTATGTTAGGGACAAACAGAGAAGTTACAAGATTACATCTATGTCTGAATTAAAGATTTGGATTATAGTGATGTAACTAATATATTAAAAAATTAAATTAAATCCAACATTTTATAAAAAACACAAAACAATAGTGACTGCTGTTTATTGAGCAATTTATTTTGAGTCAGTCGCTGTTAGACACATTCCACATTTTATCTTTATTACTCCCTAAAATACTACTTCACAGTCATTTTTCCCCACTTTACACATGAAGAATCTGAGGCATATTAAACTTAAGCAAGTTGCAAAAACCATGTAATTAATAACTAATAAAGCTTAAATTTCCCAAATCTGTTTGGTTCTAAAGTCCGTGATCTTTCTATCAGAGACTCTTTTAAAGAAAGACATATAGAAGACTCTCAGATTAGTTTTGCAAACACTGCTAGTTATATAACACTTTGAAGTTACATAAAATACAACATTTTGTATTCTTACTCTTATATTTTTATTACCAGTCTCATAATCTGTAGCAAACAGTTTTATGCAGTACCGCTTGAAGGGAAAGTCTTAAATTCACTCATCCATTTGCTTTCTGATATTTATGTTCTAAAATTAATCTTGTTGGGTTGGGAAATAGCTAGTGCAAACATCTTGTGTGTTCAAGATAAAATCAAAATTCAATACTATTTGCTAAAACTATAAATGTCATGTTTACTAACAATATAAATGTTATAAAATATAAATTGTGTAGAATTTAGGGGCTGGAGCTATTGAACTTCAGATCACCTAACATTTCTTTTCCTAAGTTTATCAGTCTCATCTGGGGGTTTTATTGAAATACTGCTTTTAGTGATGGATGTGTGTGTGTGTGTGAGAGAGAGAGAGAGAGGGAGGAGGGGAGAGAGAGAGATACAGAGATTAACCTAAAGATTTATCTGATGCAGCAGAGAATATGTATCATTAAACTAAAAAGAGAAAAACACATTGGTTTCTTAACATTCTTGCAGTGATTGTTAAACTACCATCTACTCCCAGTCCTGGGGTCCACTCACATTACTCTTTTATGTTAGTAGACGGCATTGCCTTCTGTGCTCTTGGGCATGAGACTCAAGGTTTAAAGATGTGACTTTAATCCTAGAACCTTAATCCACTTCCTATATCTACACTTTCTCCAAATTCAGAAAGAGTTGTTCTGCTCTCTTCTCTATGACCCATCTTGATATGATATATACATTTCTATACCCTCTCCAGTGAGCTCCTTGTTTTCTGCTCCTTATCTAAAGCAAGGGGTGACAAATATTGTGTAAACGCCAGATGTTAAATAATTTAGGCTTTATGGACCAGATGATCTCTGTCATGACTGTTCAACTCTGCCATTGTAGTATGAAAGCAGCTATAGATAATATAAATGGTTTGGGTGTGTCCTAATAAAACTTTTTTTAGAAAAACATGTGGTTATTGAAATTGACCTATGAGTCATATCAATATTGAGCATCACTATTCATCTTCCTTTACCACAAATATATCACTTTGAGTTATCCTGAAATAAAATTTCAATATAAAAATTCTGGAAGTTATCCTGAAATCATATATATGGCCTAGTTTTTCAAACTAACTTTCAAACTCTTACTATATCCTCAGCACATTTGCACACACAATCTGATATTAACTAGCTTCTCAACCAGTCTATTTGTACATAATTTCATTTTATGCCTCTATGTCCTTCTTCATGTAGTTCCTATTGCCAGGCCTGAAATGCTTACTTAGATTTCATCTATCCAAATGCTACACATATTCAAATAATAAATGTATAAATATAAAAGGAGAATGAAAATGTATGCTTTTTAGTATAATGTGTTTCAAGTGTCCTAATCTTTGATGAGACTTATTTCCATTAATATCTTAAGGCACTTAATGTCTGTGCAAAATTATTTAGTGTGTGTGTGTGTGTTTCACTGCTGGTCTGGGCTCTGGGAATTGAGGAGTGAATAAAAAAGTACAAAATTCCTGCCTATGTGTAGGTTATATTCTTGTGGGGAAATAATAATCTAGGCACTTGTGTCTAGGTGATGTTTTGCTTTTATTAAACACTGTTGTATAGCATATCAATTCTTTTTTTTTTTTGAGACAGCGTCTCACTATGTCACCCTCAGTAGAGTGCCATGGTGTTACAGCTCACAGCAACCACAAACTCTTGGGCTTAAGCAATTCTCTTGCCCTAGCCTCCCAGGTAGCTGGGACTACAGGCACCCACCACAATGCCCGGCTATTTTTTGGTTGCAGTTGTCGTCGTTGTTTAGCAGGCCAGGGCCAGGCTGGAACCCACCAGCCTTGGTGTATGTAGCCAGTGCCTACTCACTGAGCTACAGGAACTGAGCCATCAATTCTTTTTTCTTCTTAGTAAGATTATAATGTACGTGAGAGGAGGTTCCTAAATGTGGAGGTTCCTAAAAGGGTGATGTGCCTGAAGAAGGCATGGAGGCTTCACGCCCCTTCCCACACGACCTCACTCTGAGCATTCCTTCATCTTCACCAGACACTGCTCCACTGAAAGGAAACAAGAGCTTTTGGAGAAATGCCTGTTCCTAGGACTAGGGCAGGACAAATAGGAGCTGGACCTGGAACTTCTTTAATACCCCAAAATTAGAACGTGAGAAAAGAATATAGTGACACTGTTTTAAAAAGGCAGAAAAGCCAACTTCAAAGGGACTCCTATAGACAAAGATGGAATAATTTGAGCATCAAAATAACTGATTATAGTAACTGATTATAACCCTCTAAGTAATATAAGAATACACAAGTCCATCGATAGACGTGAACACATGAATGAATTATATAAGAATAGAAAGTACTTCTTCACAGTAGGACACCAACAGGTATAGAAAGAGTAGGAGCAATAAGACATTACTGGCAGCCACCATGGTATTCACGCCTGCAGGAAACAGTAAGGAATGCTAAAATGAGTGCACGAAAAAAAACCCCAAACGGAAGAAATGTGATGAATTATATGATCTAAAATGTTTAAGTGAAAGTAATTTAAAACCAAAACTTTACTTTCTAATTCTGAATTTTGTTTTTGAGTCTTAGAAATGAGAACATTTACCACTAGCTATTTTATAAGATATGTGCAAAACACAAAATAGGTTTCTGTCATCACATTATAATCCTTTAAAAAAAAAAAAAATATATATATATATACACACACATATATGCTTTATTTTGCTTTTAATTGTCATGAAGTAATTGTACAGATTTACAGAGTACAATGTAATGTTTCCACACATGGCTACATTGTGTAATAATCAAATCAGGGTGTTTAGTATATTCACTATCTCATAATTTATCATCTTTTTGTGGAAAGAGTGTTCAAAATAAATACTCTCTTCTACTTATTTTGAAATATCCAGGATTGTGAACTATCATCATCCTCCTGTGCAATAACCTTCAAAAATGTTATATTGATGAAAGTCAAAGACAGACACAGACCAACTCAGATGGAAAGTGACTGGAGAAACAAGAGACCCAGGTGCATCGTGTGATCCTGAACTGGAGAATTTCCTCCCATGGATGTTACCAGGACAACCAGTGGACCGTGAGCAGAGCCTCCATCTGAAGGATATACAGGAGTCCTTCACACTATTCTTGCAATTTTTCTGTTAGTTTAAAACTATTTACATTAAAATGTTAAAACAAAGTGAGTAAAAACATTTAACAAAATGTTAAAACTAAAGCAACTGCTCCAAAGAAGAACAGAGTTTTTGCTTCCTGAGTTGAAAGGGTAAGACAATGCTATACAACAGAGTATTAAAAAGTGAAGTATTATGTTAAAAAGATATCTGCATTCCCATTTTTCTTGTAATGCTATTCACAATAACCAAGTATGGAATTAACTAAAATCTCTAGCAAGGAATGAAGGGACAAAGAAAATGTGTTATATACACGACAGAGTACTATTCATCCGTTAAAGAGAAAGAAATCCTGCCATTTGCAGCAACATGGATGAAGCTGAAGGACATTGTGTTAAGTAACAAACTAGACACAGAAAGAAAAATACCACGTGATCTTACTCCAATGTGAAATCAAAAAAGTTGGCATCATGGAAGTAGAGAAAAGAAAAGTGGTTCTTACATGTTTGGGAAGGGTTGGGGAGGGAGGATGGGAAGAGATTAGTCAATAGGTACAAAAACACAGTTAGGAGAAGTAAATTTTGGTGTTCTAGCTCACAGTAGGATGACAATGGTTCACAATCCTATATACTACAAAACAGAAGAGAATACTTATTTTGAATGCTCTTCCCACAAAAAAGATAATAAATTATGAGGTAATGAATATATTGAACACTCTGATTTGATTATTACACATGTCTCCATATGTAGAAATATCACACTGTATTCTGTAAATATGTACAATTACTTTATGACAATTAAAAGCAAAATAAAGCATATATATATATATGTATATATATATATATTTAAGGATTATAATGTGATGACAGAAACCTATTTTCTGTTTTGCACATAGTTAGTGGTAAATTTTTTTATTTCTAAGGCTCAAAAACAAAATTCTGAATTAGAAAGTGAAGTTTTGGTTTTAAATTACCTTCACTTAAAATTTTTAGATAATATAATTTATCACATTTCTTCCTTTTTCTTTTTTTGTAAGAACAGGTAGATCTTATTAATTGTTACTTCTTATGTTCTCTGAAAAGAGATCTTATTAATTGTTACTTCTTATGTTCTCTGAAAAGATTCACACAAGAGTAAACTAAATTTTAACCCTGACCAAAGGAAGAAACAGTGCAGATGGAACAAAACAATAAATAGGCTAAAGAGGGAAAAGACAATATATTTGAGCTGATGGTAAGAAGATTATAGATATTTGTTTTAACTTTTGGATTGCCTGATAATAATAACGTTAATAAGCCTTTCTCTGGTGACCGTCTTGTTAATGAAAAAGATGGGAAGAGAGAGAGAGAGAGAGAGAGAGAACAAAAGATGAAGAGTGATGTGAACAAAAACAACTTTACCTTCATTTTCTGCTTATAAACTAATCTCAAAAATATTTAGGGAAAAAATTTGCAACCATAGGTCTAATGTGGGTCACTTACAAAATGATCCATTAACTTTTCTTTAAGGCACACTGTCAGAATTATGTATGTGTCATTTAGGGCACAACTTGGAGCTCTAGGTCACCTGAATTAAATATTGTTACCAAGGTACATCTCTCACTTTGTCTCATTTCACATAAGACTACTGCCTAACTTGCCTTCACCATAATGATGATTCATGAGACCTATATTTAATTAAGACCTATATCCTATTAATGAATGGTTGAATTTGACACTTTATGTCTGTATACTAATAGGGTTGAGATTTTGCAAAACATTTGGCTGAGATCCAGTCATCACAGCTGTTCACTGCTTTGAGAAAACTGTTTTCCCCACCTCTAAATGCCCTACTTTCAAATGTAATTTAACTACACGAACTTCTTTTATCCTCTTTTATACATAAATCCTTTTCCATTGTGGAAATTCTTAACATAAGCTAATGACTATTTACAACTATTACTCATTTGTGATACCAATATAAAGTACACCACCAGTAATTAGCCAATCTCAAGTATCACAGAGAGATTTGTATTTTATTGTTAGAAAGTTAAGGTAGAGAAACTTCTAGGAAAAAAACACATATCATGAGTACATTTAATTAAGTAATTAAACTAGGATGATCATGTTAAATTCATATCTTTTATAACATGTTTTTCATTTTATTCTTAATGACAGAATACAAACATTGGAATAGAAAAGGAAGTCTATGTTATTCTGAAGGTGTATTTTCTTTTAAAAATGAATATGTAACACTTCTTTATATGTTAAAAAAAGTACTTATTTTTTCATAGTGTACTTTGACTACATTTTCTAATTCCAAATATTGTGAAAATTCAGAAGCACTATGCCCAGAATTGAATTTTATAGTTCTGAAGTGGAAGTGTGAAAAAAAGTAAATGTGTTTTGGAGTGCAACTTAAAATCAATGGAATAAATCCTGGGTGAAAAATTAACATCATACAACTAGATTAAATATAGATTTTCATTTGGATAAATGTAGGTTTATAAAATACTAAATATACCTATGTAACTATTATAACTGGCATTTATGGGGCTCTGATTATGTAAATTCTAAACTCCAAGAAAAAAAAAATGGATTCTAAAATGTATATGATAAAATTGTACCTTCCGCACCGGCTAAGGTTACCTATGTGACATGCCAAAGTGCTTATGAAAGAGATGCCAGAACAGAAGAATTGCAATTATGACATCAGCAACAGAAGTTCTCATTTTTTTCATTGTATGTCAATTTGTCTTGGGACACACTAATGAGTCTTGATTAACTCTGTCTCCTTATCTGCCTAGGCATTCCTACCTAGCCTATCAATTGTCTTTTTTTTATTGTTAAATAATAGCTGCAATCGCCTGTACCCATTCTAAGATGCACCATAGTTGTGGTCCCACCCATTACCCTCCCTCCACCAAAAACTCCCCCCACCCATACCCATCCAAGGCCCTTTCCCCAAAGTCTTTTGCTATAGTTAGGTTATAGCCTTCATGTGAAAGCTAAAATTCAGCTTCATAGTAGGGCTGAGTACATTGGATACTTTTTCTTCCATTTCTGAGATACTTTGCTAAGAAGAGTATGTTCCAGCTCCATCATGTAAACATGAAAGAGGTAAGTCTCCATCTTTCTTTAAGGCTGCATAGTATTCCATGGTATACATGTAGCACAATTTGCTAGTCCATTCATGGGTTGGTGAGCACTTGGGCTTCTTCCATGACTTAGCAATTATGAATTGGGCTGCAATAAACATTCTGGTACAGATATCTTTGTTATATTGTGACTTTTGGTCTTCTGGGTAGTAAACGAATTATAGGATTGAATGGCAGGTCTATTTTTAGTCTCTAAGTATTCTCCAAACATCCTTCCAGAAGGAACATATTAATGGGCACTCCCACCAGCAGTGTGGAAGTGTGCCCTTTCCTCCAAATCCACGCCAGCATTTCTGGTTTGGGGATTTTTGTTATGTGGACTACTCTTACTGGGGTTAGGTGATATCTCAAAGTAGTTTTGATTTGCATTTCTCTGATCATTAAGGATGATGAGCTTTTTTCATGTGTTTGTAGATTTTGCGTCTGTCTTCTTTAGAGAAGTTTCTCTTTAAGTCCCTTCCCCACCCTGAAATGGTGTCATGTGTTCTTTTCTTGCTAATAAATTTGAGTTCTCTGTGGATTCTGGTTATTAGACCTTTATTGGAGGTATAACCTGCACATATTTTCGCCCATTCTGAGGGCTGTCTGCTTGCTTTCCTCACTATGTTCTTGGCTGTGCAAAAGCTTTTGAGTTTGATCAGGTCCCAGTAGTGAATTTTGGATACTGCTTCAATTGCCTGGGGAGTCCTCCTCATAAAATATTCACCCAGGCCGATTCCTTCAAGAGTTTTCCGTGCACTTTCTTCAAGTATTTTTATAGTTTGATGTCTTAAGTTTAAATCTTTTATCCAGTCCTTCAGAGTCTTTAATCCGTGACTTTGCATGTGTGTGTGTGTGTGTCTGTGTGTGTGTGTGTGTCTGTGTGTTTTCACATGCAAATCTTAGATGTCTAGGACTTGAGATGAGAATGGAAAGCACTGATAAGCAGGAAGCTGCTGCATGGTGGGGAAAGAAGGGTGACTGCAACCCTGAGGGTGGCAGTAAGATGTGTCCTGGGGTTCACATGGAAGCACAACAGACGTGTTGGTCCATCCTGGCTGCAGTTTTAAAGAAAGGGAAGCTCTCTTGGCAAGAACTTCTCTTGGGATGAACACGCTCTAGACGTCCAGGTTCAAATCTGGCTTCTTCTACTAGTCATCCCTAGCTACCTTTCTCTCCCATTTCTTAACAAAGGAGCAAGAGTTTTTCTTCTTCCCTTAGCTTCACTCCTCAAAATCATAAGCTTCTTTTCTCTACTTTTCCCTTCATTCAAACTCTTCCCCTTCAAAATGTTTCTTTCTTTAATTTGCAACAAATTTATATAGCTTTTATAATGCTTATAAAAATGATTTTATATAAAACCTGAACAAACAAAAAGACATACCATATTCTTAAGAAGTATTAAGTAATTGCAATTACAATTAGAATGCTTATGTGTGTATGTATTTACAGAACAAAGTTTAAATAAAAGATAAGGGCTTCAGAATAGCTAAGGAATATTTCAAAATGTTTGTCAAATTGAATCTTACCTTTTTCCTCCTGAGCATATTATCTAGCTGGTCTGCCTAATTCTACATCTATAGAAAATATAGAACACGCAAATATTGAAATACCATCCCATAATCCAAGGCAGAGAAGATGAATTTTATTGGAACAATAGCCCCAAGAGTTAGATTTTCCCAGATGGTTCAGATTTCATGTACTATAATTTTATTATTTTCAATAAAATTGATTTGCCAAAGTCATTAAGTTGACAGGTAAAAATTTTTTAATACTACTCATTTTTTTTCCTCTCCAGCATTCTTTTTCCACTTTTGACCTTCCCCCTTCCCAATCAAGCACCTGGACAGTCTCTGCTCTTTAACTTAAGGAGGGAATGAGACAGCAGTTTTAGACAGGGGAAGATAGCAAAACTCTCAGAGCAGCAGAAGTCGAAGGGAAGGAAGTAAAGATTAGGAACTTGGCATAGTCACTTTGGAAGTTAATTTGGCATCATTTGGTAAAATTAAAACACTGGAGAAAGTTTTACACATATACTCAAAGAGCTTTGTACAAAATGTTTATTGTAGCATTACTTCTAGTGGATAAAAGCTTCCCAACAGCCATCTTTTTTTAATATTTCAAATTAATACGAGGGCATGAATGTTTAGGTTACATCATTTTCAATTCCAAGGTAAAGTTCAAGTTGTAGGTGAGCCTTCACCCAGGGAGCATGCAGAACACCCTCACATTGTGCTCATTAAGTGAGATCCCACCAATCTCCCTCCCTCTTCCATCCTTCCTTCTTCCTCACCCCACCTCCTTGCTAGTCTATATTTGTATTTTATCTTTCACGTGGGCATGTAGTGGGTATATTTTGGTTTCATATTAGTATTGAGTACATTGGATACATTTTCCCCTATTATTGAGATACTTTACTAAGAAGGATGTGTTCTAACTCCATCCAGGTAAACACAAAAGATGTAAAGTCTCTGTTGTTTCTTATGGCTGAATAGTACGCCATGGTATACATAGGCCACAGTTTGTTAATCCATTCATAGGTTGATGGGCATTTCGGTTGCTTCCACAACTTAGCAATTCTGAATTGAGCTGCAATAAACATTCTGGTGAAAATGTCCTTGTAGTAAATAATTTCTGTTCTTCTGTGTAGATACCTAGTAATGGGATTGTGGGATCAAATGGAAGGTGAACTTTTATTTCTTATAGAATTTTCCATATTAGTTTGCAATCCCACCAGCAATGTAAAAGTGTTCCTTTCTCTCTACCTCCATGCCTACTAGCATCTGCAAATTTCGTTTCCCAATAACCTAAAAGTCCATTAACAGAAGAGGAAATACAGCAAAAGTGAAATTGTGTTGACTGTAGACTACTGTGTAACAATGAAAAGAAATGGTTAAAAGAATAGTAAGAAATTACAGGGAAATTTAGACTTTAGAATTCAACTGCCTAATAAGCCTCAAGAGTTAAACTCTAAGTGCATCATTCTACAGATAAGAAGGAATAGTGGGGACTAAAGACTAAAATCAGGCTGCTGTTCAAACTTCCAACCTGGCCTTTTGTTTATGGATGCTATCAGATGCTATCTGGTACGGCTTTAAGTCTATTCCAAGAAGCTGAACATCATCTGCTCTGATCGCCCCATCAGGCTAGCAGGGAAGAACAAAATGAGGAGGGAGGAAAAGGAAGGAGAGGAGAAGATGTTGCCCTTGCTCTTGAGATCACAATACAAATGAAGAACAGAATCATAATACAATACCATAAACACCACCTAAGTGACCCAGTTCTCATATTCTCCACATTCACAGCTAATTGGTCTCTTGATCCTGTCTGATCTCCATATTCTTGTTATCAAAACAAGCAGTTTGAATAGGAAGAATTATTATCAACCCTTTAAGTACAAGGTATGATCATTGCAACAAATCTAACTTTTAGCTATGGAATCTAAGCTGTCTTGATTTCACTTTGAAATCTGTACTCACAAATTACTTTTTAATCCACTTTTCCCAAATCTTTTATCTATACAACATTGTCTTCTGGGTGATCAAACCCAGAGACCATAATTGAAGCTTCTTTTCTAATACAGAGGTTAATTCTCAGCACTCGTATAAACTCATGGGAAGAATCTTTTTAAGATCTCAACTCTAAATGGCAATTGGGCTCTTTTTTTTTTTTTAAGGATTGAGAGCCTGAAATCAGTGAAATGACCTCAGCCCCATCTCCCAGCAAGCCCAAAGTGGGCATGAACATTTCCACATGCCCATACTAACCTCCAGCACGGTCTGGTGGGCTGAATGGGGATGGGAGTCTGGAACTCCACGTTAAGTACTAATTGTGTGACTGACTTGGGCTGTGACACTTGTGGAAACTGTTCGTCCTCTAGGCTTCTTTTGCAAAGGAGGGGAAAGTTGTAAAGAGAAAAAGTTCCCTGAAAAGTACCTCATGCTCTAGAGGCCAAATGTTATAGTCATTATGGAAACAAGAGGAGACTCAGCTTCTTCCTCAGCCCGTGACTGGCTCACTCACGGTGTCCCCACCCACACTGTCAGGGCCACAGAAACTGGGAGGCTCTCACACATGGGGCTAAAATTCTCTTTTCACGTTGGAAATTAACACACTTTTTGTAATTGTTCATGGTTTATTCATCTTACCACCCATGAGTGAAGGGCATCTCCATCTCCCACACCTTTAATGGCAAATAATTAATGATGTGTTAGAAATTAACAACAATTAACAGTGCACAGGAACAATGGCAGAAGGTCAGAGACTCCAGAAAAATGCAACGTTTAACCTCTCAGGCAGAATCTTGCAATTTTAAGGAGGGAGACTCCAGGAGAATTTTTCCTGTTAAGTATCTGGTCATGGTAGTGACTTTCAAATGGGCACAACACCAAGTATGGCTATGGCACTAGCACATCTTAACAGGACAGATTTCTCTTTTGGACCATGAGGATAAGAAACCCTGACATGCTTCCCTTGGCACAAATACAACTATTGCTGTAGAATATGGGCCCAAACACAATCATTTTTAAAGATTAAGCATTTGATAAAAGGAAGTAAGCAACTACCTGGCACTTCTGTTAAGCTGATTGGTTTTGCTAAACAAGCAAAATAGTATAAGATATTACATTTTTAGCTTAATATTAATAAGCATTGCCTGAAATATAGAGCAGACTTCTAACTGAGCAATTACATGATCATTTTATAATGTAATAGATTCTAGTGAATTTCTGGAAATAGCTTATTTTGAGTAACATATAAATATAAATAGGGTTCCCCAAAAGTCACCTTACATAGGAGAAATGGGAAATTGTAGCTAAAGGTATCTTTCTTTATAAGACATCCGTTAAAAATTTTACAACAAAGTGGCCAACACATAGAGAATATTTTGTGAACATTTTGTGTAATTTTGTAATGAACATTTTGTAAATAAAATAATTTCCTATTTTCCCTACTTATGGTGAATTTGGGGACATCCTGTAGATCAGTTAAAGAAATTGTACGTGTATATTTTTTGTGTGTTTTGTATTTATAGGACTTCTGCAAAATACTTTTATTTTATATAGGAAAGTTAATAAATAAATTGTGTTGCCTTTATCTACCTGATAGACAAGTGCCCCAGAATATTGCTGTAGAAGTATTGAATCTCCCTTCCTCACTCCATGCACTTTCCCCCACTTTCTAAAGTGCAACCAGAAGTCCTCATGCCAAAGTCTCACACATATTTCAATGTTAAAAATAAAGTCAGAAAAAAAGTGAGTTGAGCTCAAATATACAAATTGATGATCTAACCAGGGATATCTACCAAGGGTATCCTGTTATAGGACATATATATATTCTGCTTTCATCCACAAAGTAATTATAATTATAATTACATTACCTGCAATTATAAACATAATTAATTATGTTCCTGCAGTGCTTTAGAGCTTACAAAGTACATTCACATACATTAATTATTTAACCTCATCTGTAGCCTGTGAGGCAGACTTAGCAAAAAACTCACAGAAGGAAACCTAAAACTTCACACCGAGATGAGGTCTGCAGCACCCAGGTGGCCCCTTCCTTTTTTCTCTCTGATGGGTATCCCCTTAAACCAAGCTTATGCAGAATATGAGAAAAGAGTCCATTTTTTGAGGGACAGTCATGTTTCTGGCTCCCTAGTCAAGCAATGTCCAAACCAGCAGAAGTGGTTGTAAGGGAAGGAAGGGCCCAGAGTTTGGGAGAGGGGGTGTCATGCACAACCTCGGGAGGCTGTGGTTTTGCTCAGGTGTGCAGGAGCAGTTGGCGGTGCTTTCACAGATAAGAGCAGTTCACAGAACTTTGGAATGAGAATAGCAAGTAACTGTTGTGCATCTAAGATGTGCACCTTGCTTGAAACACAATGGAGCAGAAGCTCTCACAGCAGCCCCAGGTCAATAGGAAGCAACAGTCGTGGCAGTCACCCAGTCCAGGCAGTGCTTTGGGGGTAGGTCAAATGTATACTCCGCTGGCTGCCATTCCTGCTTCTCCTTCACATCCCCCTCTCTACATCCCCGTGTAGTATTGAACATATAGCACACATATCTCTGGGCTTATATCCCATGCTGCCTTAATGTCTTCTCCTTCACCCGCCCACAACCATGCTACTCTCTGTTCCTGTTTGTGACTCCTCATTTGCTGTCAGTGTATTCAAATCCTAGCCAGCCTTCAAGGCCCTGCTTCCTGCCTCCACCAGATAAAAGATGAGGTAGGCATTGGCCCCACTGTGAAGAACTTACAGTCTCCTTGGATAAGAAATCCGTACTCAAGTAACTATAGTAGACACTGGAAGGTGTTCAGGGTCCTGCAATAGTGCTACTTAAAGTGTGGACCAGCAGATCAGTATCACCTGGGAATGTGTTAGAAACACAAACTTTGAAGCCCTACTTCCAACCTGCTGAATTAGGATATTTTCAGAGGGGCCCATCAGTCAGTGTTTTAAACAAGGCATCCAGGTGATTTTGATGTCTGATAAAGTTTAAGAGTCCCTGCCTTAAATGAAGTGAGTTCTGTGGAAATATAGGAGAAAGAGAGTACTTCCAGGGAAATTTTCAAGAAGAAATTTGCATTTGAAGCGTGGCCCTTTAAGGCTAGGTTAGGATTCAGACACCTGGAGAGGGGTGACGTCAACCCACGGGTAAAGACACACCAAGCAGAGGTCTAAATCCAAGAAGGCACAGGGTGTGGGCTGAGAACAGCAAGGACTTCATATGACCAGTCAAGTCCATAGCTGGAGAGGAGCTGCTGGCAGTCAAGTTCCAAATGTTAATAACAACTAACATTTGTTGAGCCCTTATCATGGGCCTTGTAGGTTTCTAGGTGCTTTATCTACAGGAATTCTCGCATTCTATTCTCACAACTTCATTGAGTAGAAAGTGACATTAGATGATGCCTATTTATAGATGAAGAAACTGAGCCTTAGAGAAAGTTACCAAACTGTCCCCAATCATACAACTTGAGTTTGAATTTTTACAGCATCTAGTATCTTTTACAGCATTTAAGTATCTAGATTGAGTTTTAGGTTGGCAACAGCAGGATCTCAGCTTGAATACAGCATCACTTGGGAATCATAGAGGGATGGCCAAGACATAAACACACATCCGCCAAGGAGACCCAGGTGACAACTATAGTCCAGGAGACAAGTAATCAGAGGATTAGAACAAGGACCACAGGAGTGCAAGGGAAGGGCAGATTCCAGACATTTCAGTGTCAGAGGAGCAGGACTTGACCAGAGATGAGATAGAAGGAGAGGCTGGGGTCACAACCTGTTCTGGGAGCTGGAGTCATTTACTGAGGCCAAGAACAAGAGTAGCAACAACACACACATTGCCCTCTTCTTGATTTTGGAGTTTATCCATCAAAGGCTTATATACCAGATAATGTTCTAAGAGCACAGATCAGTTCATTTTTATGGCAATATTAAGAAGTAGTTACTATTATTTTCCCATCTTGCAGTTGAGAAAACAGAAGGTTTAAATAACTTTCCCAGGGCCACACAGTATGGCCAGCCCTTCCTGGTCTATACTTGCTATAAAGTGGCACTGGCATCTTTTCAGTGCTGGGATATTTGTCCCTTGACAGAACTCAAATGGGTTTTTCCCAAATTTGGAAGCAGCCAGAACATAGTCAAGTAAAGCAACAGGTTAATTCAATTAGCAGTTCTCAACATTTCCCCCCATGGATGAGAATCATCTAGAGTAGGCGTCCTCAAACTGCGGCCCACAGGCCACATGAAGCAGTGTGAATTGTATTTGTTCCTGGTTTGTTTTTTATTTTTACTTCAAAATAAGATATATTCAGTGTGCATAGGAATTTGTTCATAGTTTTTTTTTTTTAAACTATAGTCCGGCTCTCCGACAGTCTGAGGGACAGTGAATTGGCCCCCCGTTTAACAAGTTTGAGGATGAAATAAAAGAATTAAAAACCTCCATTAAAAAAAAAAAAAGTTTGAGGACGCCGGATCTAGGGAGCTTTACAGACCTAGCTGGGATCCCCACCCGGAGAGCAGGATTCAGTGGTTCTGCAGTGAGGCTAATGCAACATTTGCTGCTTTGTTGCTTTGTTTGTTTAAAGCTCCCCAGGTGTTTAATATGCAGACAGCACTGAGACAATTGAATAATCAATTGATAAGCATTTATTGTGCATCTACTAGGTGGTAAGTGCTGTGCCCCGACTCAGTGGCAGATTCCAAGGGTGAAAAAGATGCTGCCCAGTACAGAGTTGAAATCTCCTGGGATCTGCACAAGACTAAGGAAAAACACAGAAACCATATTGGGGAATAGAGATAGTGAACGTAGCCAGAAACTCAGGATTAATCTTTGGAGCCTGCTTAAAAAAAGAAAAAAAAAAAAAAAAAAAAAAAAAAATAGGGAAGACTCAAGAAGGACAGTGTTTATGTTAAATAAGGCAGATAAAGAAACCTCCATAGACTCTGCGTAAAGTTATACCTCCTCTTTGGAGGTCAACTGGTGTAGACCAATTCATCATCCTTTTCCTCCCTTTCATGCAATAGGAGCTCTGAATGGCTTAGGCACCCAGGCCCAGAACAGGCCCTGGCGCCTAAACTGCGGATGGTGGGGCACATCTTTTCCTTGGCCAATAGGAAAAGAAGGAAAACATTTCAGCAGCTGCTAAATTCCTGTGTCTTTATTTGAATTCCCCTGAATCAGGCAAGTTAGTCGTATTTATGGCTTAAAAATTTCCATCTGTAAGTTTATCTTCTTGTTAAAAATCAGCCAACCCCCCTACCCAAAACAACAAAGACAATAAATCAAAGCTTAAGTAACAAGCAAAGACTTAGCTGTATAAATAGGAATCCCCATGCTTGCTAACATACTATACTTTAGTGTCAGGCATCCCAAAAGGTTAAGTGACTGGGGGGCAGGGGTGAGTTTCCCTTCCACTGGGGATGCAGAAGGCCTGGAAACGAGACCAGATGTCCAAACTCAGGGAGGAAGAGCTGGGCTTAGCATTTCCCGATGAGTCCCAGGGCCTTGTCAAGGCTTCACCTCTCTCAAATGACGCACGCTGGTGCTGTTGTTATTCTTAACTGATTCTGCCAGTTGATGACTACATTCTCCAACCTGGTTCCTTTTCTTTCACAGAAACAATGGTGTCAAAACAAGCATGTCTCATTTTCTGAACACTGAACGGATGTATAGTTCTGTCACTGTCAGCAAGGGGATGACAGCAGAGTTTGGTGGGAGACCTAAGCTGGTGCCATAAGCTACTACTATTGTATCTAATGTAAAGAAAGGTGCTATTCGGCTCTCTCTGGTCCACCCTATGCTCTTGTTGTCTACACCTGTGCTCAAGTGCAATGTCAGTGACAGGTTTAGATGGGAGCCCTTGGGCTCCCACTCCCCACCTCCATTCCATTGCATGCATTGGTGGGAGTGTCACTTTCCCACTTCTCAAGAGCACCCTGATTCAAAGGTACGACACAAGAAGCCCATGTAAGTAGAAGGCTTTTGACTACCAAATGTGTCTATTCATCAAAGCACTGCATTGTCTGAAACATTTAGTTTCTGAAGAATTTCTGAAAAATATCAATCACTGTATTTGGGGGAAAACATTGGGAGAATTTCTCTCTCCCTCAGAACTTCTCCCTTAATTAAAATGCCTTGGAATTTAGATGCTACATCTTAACCCACTATTATTTATTAGCCACCACACAGAAAGTTTTCTAGTAATATATGGTAGTAGTAACATACACAGAGAGAAACGACAGAACTTAAAAGCTATAAATCACGTTTTTAGAAATTGTTTGTTTCCAAACATCATCCACGTGGGTAGATAGGGCCTCAACCTTCCCACCATGGAAAGTGGCTGCCTTTCCTGACAGTGCTCTTGTTGGCTGTGGTGCAGGCCAGCATGGAGAGACAAGCAGAGGGAAACAAGTTGTCATCAGCAAAAATGTCTTCCAGGGGAAGCTGAGCATTAGCTCAAGGTTTTTTTTCTACCAGGAAGGAAGTACACAAACTTAGGCCCTCTAAAGCTCAAAAAGAAATCTACATTATTTTTTCCCCTGACAAAATTTTCTTCCCTGCGCTCCCCCTTTTCTTGAAAAATTTAAAATACAGAAAAGTTAAAACAAACTCACACATTCATGATTTCCAGAATTAACAACTGTTAACATCTGCTCTACTTTTTCTCCAGTTTTTCTTAAAGAAGTGTATGTTTTAGATTCCAAACCCGGTCTCCTTTAACCAGTCCATGTCCGCACACCCAAGGGAAACCATTTTCATGAGTTGGGAGTGAATCCTTCCCATGCATTAAAATATATACATTTTATATACTTGCACATGCCACAAGTAATGTATAGTCTTACTTTCTCTCTGGGCAGTATTTTGTTATTTAAATAAATGGCATAATTCATTATAATTTCTGCAACTTACTTTCCCCCCTTACTTGACATTGGGTTTTGGTGATCTGTCCATGTTGGGCCACATGGCCCTAGTTCATCCCTTTTATTTGTGTATATATCACATTTCCAATCCACTAGTGATGGGTATCTAGGTTCTTTCCAGTTTTTTTTACTACTTCCTACAATACCACAATAAACATTCTTATACATCTCTCTTTGTACATACATATATGTCTTTCTATAGAAAATAACCTGGTGGTAGAATCTATGGACCTAGGTATGCACCATTTCCATTTTCCTTAGATACTGACAAAGGAGTCCCAGAGTGACTAATGTGCACCAGCACAAGGTGATGGGACTGGTTCCCCACATTCTGGCCAATACTTGATATTATTAAACACTAAATGATTTTCCAATTTGGTGGTTAAAAAGTAGTGCCTCGGTATTGGTTTTACTTCTCTATTTCTATGCATATTGGTAGATTTAATTACCTTTTCACAGGTTTATTGGCATGACAATTTTCTTTTATCATGGGTTTGGAAGGGTTCTATGTGTATGCTGAATAGTAATCTTTTTTTTTTTTGCACTTTTTGGCCAGGGCTGGGGCTTGAACCCACCACCTCTGGCATATGGGACTGGCACCTTACTCCTTTGAGCCACAGGTGCCACCCTCTGAATAATAATCTTTTGCATATTATATACATTGCAAATAAGTCTTCTCTTTTTTGGCATTAGTAATCTACTCATGTAGAACAAAGTTAAAAAGTTACAATAGTACACAGTAAAAAGCCTCCCTTTCCCATCCATCCCATCTCCTCCATTCTGCTTCCCATTTCAGAGAAAACCAGTGTTCTAGTGTACCTTTCCAAAGAAACTGATGCATACACAAAAAATAGTTTATATATTCCTCTACAATTTCTTTTTATAAATCTAAAAGATGGTATACTATGCATCCATTACACCTCTTGCTTTTTTCAATTAGAGATACCTTAAAGGTCATTCTATCAGTTTATATGGAGCTACAAGGTCACCTTCAAAGTACTCCCCTTGGGAAGCTATGCACTGATGCAGTGCCTGGTCCACCTTTCAAAGCAATTTTGGGACTCTTTTTCTGGAGTGACTATCAAAGCTATCATCATATAAACCTCAGACAATTAAGTTCACAAGCTCACCCCCCCAAAAAGTGCTACATACCTCATTGCTGAATATCACTATAGTCACCTTCAATGTACTCCCCTTGGGAAGCTATGCACTAAAGCCAGTGCCTGGTAAATCCTTCCAAACACCTTTTCTAGGACGAGTTCACAAACTTAATTGTCAGGCCTCATCTGATGACAGCTCTTTTGGACAGGAAAAAGTTCCAAAATTGCTTTGTATTAGGCACTGGTGTCAGTGTATAGCAATATTCAGCAATGAGGTATGTAGCAGTTTTTTTTAGGATGGTTTACAAACTTAATTGTCTGACCTCATATTTCTTTTCTATCTATTTCATTTCTTTGGCTATAGAGTCTTCATTTTTATTTATGACCAGAATTTATTTTACCAGTGTCCTACTGATGAGCATTTAGGTGGCTTCTAATTTTTTGTTATTAAAAACTGTGCTTCAGTGACAACTTTTATTTCATACATGTACAGATATCTACAGGATAAATGCACAAAAATGTATCACAAAAAGAACTAGTTTAAAGACTGAGTACCTTTTTTAAAATAGGTACTACCAAATGGTCCTCTGTAGAGGCTGACCCAATTTATACTTCCACCAGCAATGTGTGTATCACGGTCACGTCTCTTTATAAAAGAGTAATGTAATAATGACCGATAACATTTATTTCATGTTTATGATAGGCCAGACATGGTTCTAAACCCATTGCTTGAATTTTAAAGAAATCATTATGGAAAATGTCAAACATGAATAAAATTTTAAAATATAATGAACTCACATATACCCCTCATTCAGCCTCAGTAATTAAGAACATATGGCAAATCTTTTTTTTTTTTTTTTTTTTTTTTTGTACATAAATCTATATTATGTCCATTCCCACAAACCAGCCAAATAATTTTAAATAAATAATTATGGAAAATTTAAAAAATGAATAAAATTTTAAAATATAATGAAAACACATATACCCCTAATTCAGCCACATTAATTAATAACATTTGGCAAATCTTTTTTTTTTTTTTTTTTTTTTTTTTTTTTGTCCATACATCTATCTTCTGTCCTTGCCCACACACCTGCCAGATAATTGTAAAGCAAATTCCAGGTATTGGATAATTTTATTCATGAATACTTCAGTAGATCCTCTAAGAGACAAGGATCTTTTAGAAAATAAAGCACAATATTATTATTATGCCCTAAACATTACAATAACATTTTACAATTAGTTAATAACCAGTTAGTATTCAAAATTCCTCTATTAAACCCCAAACATATTTTTTACTCTCACTTTCTTTGAACCAGAATCCAATCAAGGTCTACAGCTTTTATTTGATCCCCATATCTCTTGAAGTCCTTTTTCTTCCTAACAGCCTCATCACTTTCTTTTCTTACCATTTATTTATGAAAGAAAGAAGCATCGTATGTCTTATTTGGCTGTATTGTCTACAGTGGGTTTGGGGTTTGTTTTGTTTTTGTTTTCCATGAAAGTAGTTAAATTTTGCTATTGTCAAATTTTAATACCATTTCCTCCATGGTGTGTGTATTTTGTATCTTGTTAAAGAAAGCCTTCCTTACACCAAAGAAGTGTATGTATCTTTTTCTCACAGGCGGGTGTAGAATTACATTATTTACATTGGAAGACTTTAATCCATCTGGAAACCATGTTAGTGTATGGTATAAGATAGGAATCTCTTTATTCCCTGGGGTAGGTTCATTCTCTACCCTTTTTTCATTGATTTGCAATTTTCTATTTGGTGCAAACTGAATTTTAACCTATGCAAAGTTCTATCTGCAGGCACTCTTTTCTGTTTGAGTAAGTGGTATATTCAATCCTACTCCAATATCACACTGTTTTAATCATTACAACTTTTTAATATGTCAAGCCATTGTTAGAACAAATTTGTTTTAAATTTAAGCACAACAATACCAGACCAATCAGAGCCTTCATGTGTCCAAACAACGATGAATTTTGGTTGAAGAAAAAAATGACAGGCTTGGTGCCTATAGCACAACGGCTACTGCACCGGTCACATACACCGGGGCTGGTGGATTTGAACCCAGCCCAGGGCCTGCCAAACAACTATGACAACTGCAACAAAAAAAATAGCCGGGCATTGTGGTAGGCACCTCAGCTACTTGAGATGCTGAGGCAGGAGAATCGCTTAAGCCCAAGAGTTTGAGGTTGCTGTGGGCTGTGACGCCACAGAACTCTCCTGAGAATGACATAGTGAGACTCTGTCATAAATAAATAAATAAATAAATAAATAAATAAATAAATAAATAAATAATTTGGAGTATAGCACAGCATTTGAAATGTGGTTTGATGCACTGTGTAAAGAAAAAGACTTTCTTCAGCTTTTTAGTCTCTTATTTGGTGATGCCCAAAAGCTAAGAGGCAATTTCACAGCCAAGGTGCATAAAGGCAATGTCATTTCTTTGCAGACTTAAAAAGGGGTAAAAGCAGAAAATCAACTAATGTTATAATTTTCCACATGGTATATAGCAAACAGGGATGTTACAGTGACTCCTATAGAGAAATGTGACTTTTATTTAGCACAATGAGACCAATAAACAGGAGTCTTATTTGTTCACCCAACAAATATATTTACCAATACCTCCGAATTCTGAGGAGGACATATGGAGCACGTCTTAGGTGGTATTATCATTCTAGAGCTGAAAAGGCAAAAAAACTATAGATAGATAGATAGATAGATAGATAGATAGATAGATAGATAGATAGACAGACACACACACACACAAGACAAGCTGCAATGACTGGTCTGAAGGAAACAGACAGTAGGCTGAGATACAGGCCAAATACAGACCCTGTGTTCTGTAGAGCAGTCAGGGAGAGCTTACCTGGAGAGTGAAGCTCAAGTTGCAGGAAGCAATGGAGATGGCAAAGCAAAGACCAGGGATGGGAAAATTCTGGCAGAAGCTTGGCAGGGTCAAGGAGCTGAAAGGGAAGAATTGAGAGCAGCCTCAGTGAGCCCACTAAGACTGCAGAAGGTCAGAGGCGATGCTGAGGGTGGATCCTGGTGGATCATGCAGGGCCTTGTAGGTCAAGGTCATTCATTTGCACTTTTGTCTTAAGAGGAAAAGAAAGGTTTGGACAGTTAGCAGCAAGACAGTGAGATGAGCTGATTTGCATCTTACAAAAATCACTGTTAAATCTGGGTGCAGTAGCTCATGCCTGTAATCCTAGCACTCTGAGAGGCTAAGATGGGTGGGTTGCTTGAGCTCAGGAGTTCAAGACCAGCCTGAGCAAGAGCAACACTCTGTCTCTACTAAAAGAAGAAAAACTGGCCAGTACCTGTAGTCCCAACAGTTCAGGAGGCTGAGGCAGGAGGATCGCTTGAGCCCAAGAGTTTGAGGTATAATGCCATGGCACTCTACCCAGGGTGACAGAGTGACACTCTGCCTCAAAAAAAAAAAAAAAAAAAAAATCTTTCCTGTGTGGAGAATGACGAAGAGTGAACGTTTGACTGAGAAGAGATGGTGGCTTGCACAGGTAGGGGTGGGCAGAGTGAAAAGGGAGGGAAATAGATGGACGTGAGTATATTTTAGAAATGAATGTGTCTGGGCTTGTTGTTAGACTGTACTGCGAGGGTGACTCAGTTTCTTCACTTGAGCAGCTGAGTGGGTGAAGGCACCTTTTACCCAGACAGGAGAGATGAAGGGTGAGGAGGCACACATGGGAAGTGGAAACTTAATATTCTATTTAGACAAGTTAATTTGCAGGGATGTGATTCTGAAATTCAGAGAAGTTGAGGGTGGAGATCAAAGTGTAGGAATTGTTAACATATAAAAGGTATTGAACATGGGAGAGTTGGGCTGGGTGAGAAGAGGGATCAGGACCCAAGTGGATGGAGCATCAACACCTGAGGGGAAGTGGAAGGCCAAGGAGCTCATAGAGGGGCCAGTGAAGGGAAGGAGAAAATGGTGGAGTGTGCTACAGAGATCAAAAAGGGAGCATTTCAGGAAGGGTGAAGGGGTTGGCTTGGCTGAACACTGCTGGGATTCTTACGGAGAACTGAGGACTTCAACTAGGACAACCGCTCTGGGATTCTGGCTCCTAGCAGCCAGATTCTCAGGAAACTTCTGCTTCTCACCTTACGGCCTGTGCAATAGAAGTTCAGGAATTTACTGTCCAAGAGGATTTGTAGATCAAAGGACTATGGCTGCCATCCTGAGGGTTGGCACTTGAGGCACTATGGCTGCTACTTTGAGGCAAATTCCAACAGAGTCCATCATGGGAGATCAGGAACTCAACAGTGCACTGCTCCTCACTGCTGCTGTGACTCCAGACTTCGTAGCCTGACATTATTTCTTAAAACTCTACTCAAAGTTGACATCATATTTTGGAGGAAATTTGTCATAATCTGTTAAAATTACATTGCATTTTTACTTTTATGCGTCTCTTAAGAACTAAGATAATGTTCAGGAATGTTCTAATGTAGTCTTGTTTGCAATAGTAAAAAAAATTGGACTAGTTTAAATGCTCACCCATAGAGAGATGGTAAATATCAAAGTTCAGTGCATGATACAAGTGAATGTAACGTAGCCATTGGGGAAAAAAATCTAGTCTTGCTGGAGGTGCTGACGTGCAAAGGCAACTGTGAAACACCATGCCACCTGCCTAGCATACACTTTTGCTTTCTAACAGATCTCCAGTGCTGTTCTGGCCTCCATCCCCCTCCCTAAGGCAATCCATGTGACTCAGACCTTAGCCAATCGTTGTGTTCCCCTAGAGACCCTAAATGTGAAGACCAAGTCTGTTTTTAACTCTGGAGTCAGAGAGATTTTTAAAAATCTTATTACATCACCTTCTCCTTCCCCTTGAAATAAAAATTAAAATCCCATGCTAAGGTCTGTGAGACCCTGCACTATCTGACCACTGATGGACCCACCTCTGATATCATCATCCCTCTGCTTATTCTCAGGGCTCCAGCCACACGGGTCTTCTTTCCGTTCCTTAAATCACGTTTCCTCCTACCAATGGGCTTTTGAACATGACATTCTCTCTGGTAGCTCAAATATCTCCTTCTCAGGGGAGCATTCTTCACCATTCAATTTCTTTTTTTTTTTTAGACAGAGTCTCAAGCTGTCACCCCAGGTAGAGTCCTGAGGCATCACAGCTCACAGCAAGCTCCAACCCTTGAGCTCAAGTGATCCTCTTGCTTCAGTTTTTCTATTTTAATAGAGATGGGGTCTTGCTTTTGCTAAGGCTGGTCTCAAGCTCGTGAGCTCAAGCTATCCATCTGCCTCGGCCTCCCAGAGTGTTCAGATTACAGGTGTGAGCTACCATACCCGGCCCTGTCCACTCTATTTACATTAGATCTATTTTGATGGTCAAAACCATTGTGTGTTTTTCCCTCTGGCCCTTCTCACAACGTGTGTTCACTGTGTGATATTTATCCCTACCTCAACCCCAAAATCCCTGAGGGAAGGACTGTGTCTGTCTTGCTCAAGATTTCAGTAACTAACACAGGGTCTGTGGCCAAGTGAGTGCTCCACATATGTTTATTAAATGAAAGAATCTGAAACTATATCTATGGCAGGAGCTTCACTGATAATCATTGAATAGAACTGAGTTGGAGATGGGGCTATGCATTTGTCCTGTTAATTTTGATCAAATCAATATATGCAACTTTAAGATTTAAACATATTTTCCTTCTCCCTCCATCTAAATCATCAGTAAATCTTATCACCACCCCAAATCTTCTCTCTCTTGTCATCTCTCCCCACTACTACCCCAGTCCACCTAGTCTTATCTGGACCAGTGCAGTATCTTCCCAATGAGCTTCTACCTATCTTCCTCCGGAGTCATTTTCTAGGAATCAGACAGAATCACCTTTCTAGTAAATCAGATCCTATCAAACCATTGCTTAAAAGCATGACTTCCAACACACCTAGCAATACCCCTGATGTACAGTTCAAATTCCTTACCCTGACTTTTTATGGCTCTTGGAACCTCTTTGACATGATCTCATAACATTCCCAGACACTGCCTCTACTCTCCAGTACACCGGCCTTTCTTCTGTTCTTTGCATATACCAATCTCCTCCCATCTCAGGGTCTGCCCTGGCTGGCACCTCTGCTGACAACGGCCTCCCTTCCCTGCCCTCCCCAACCACCTACTCTAAAGTAAGCACCCAGGATGCCACACAGAAAGAGCTTCTCTGTCGTTACTCTCAACCTGGCACTTTTCCTGTTTATTTCTTCAAGTCTTGTTCACTGCTATATTCCCCGTACCTGGGACAATACTAGGTCCCTAGAAGCAGTTAATAAATTTCTCCTGAGCCTTTTAAATTCTTTACAAATTGGATTCCAGCTCACTAAGAACACTCTTTCAGGCATTTTCAGAAATGGCTTTTGAGTCCTCATCCTCTTGAAACTTCATTCTTTATCCGGGCTGTATATTGGACACCTCCTTTCCTCCTAAGGTCGCTTCCTTTCCCTCTCTGCTGCCTCTCTCCCACTGCCTGACTGACTACTTTCTCTCCACCTTTCAATAGCTTCCCCCATTCTTACACGTGGAATGTCCTCCATGTTTTTTATTCTTCTTCCTCTCTTAGAAACACCATCTGCCCCAAGACTTCCAACAAACTCTCTTCAGTCATGACTCAGCCATCTACACCTCTTACTCTAGTCATTCACTCCTCTCTCTCTCT
>CAUYPK010127715.1:0-17399 GCA_963574355.1 Loris lydekkerianus
ACCAGATAATGGACTTTTGAAGTTTTAAGTTATGATATAAAACTCCCTATGCCTCCTGTACTTCTCCCCTCAAAACTCCCTATGCCTCCTGTACTTCTCCCCTCAAAACTCCCTATGCCTCCTGTACTTCTCACCTCAAAACTCCCTATGCCTCCTGTACTTCTCACCTCAAAACTCCCTATCCCTCAAATACTTCTCATCTCAAACTTGTCATAGTGCTTACATTTCTTATCTCAAACTAAACTTTTTATTCTTAACAAACTTCTTACATTCTCTCTTTCATTTTTCAAAATTCCAACACCCTTACCAAGGTTCCCAGCACTCCGTGGCACAATTTCACTTATGGTATTTAATTGCTAAAGGCGTCACTTCCTCTCTCTTTCTTTAAGCAGCTTCTTTTACTCGCGAGTCTTAGCTTTCTTACAAGACTTCACCTCCGCTCTTGTTTCTTCACCAGCTTCCTCAGTAATATCCTTTCTGCCTCAATCTTTCCCTTTCAAACAGAACTCTTAACTGCCAATAAGGGATTAGGGGGGTCAATCCCTCTCCAAAACTACTTTCTGCTGACAGTGGGTGAAGATACAGGGGAAAGCAGTTAAAGGTTCCTTTCTTATCATCTACCAAAGGCTACTCCGGAGTATTTCCTTTTTCAGTCCACGTCCACTATCCCGTTCTCTTTGCCATTTGTTGGGCCCTGACCCGGGGCCTCGTCGGAGCCGGACACTAGGTCTCCAGACCCGGCCCACTCAGCTTCTAGATGTGGACTGCTGCACCAGCTTACTCAGGGTAGGTCTTGTTCAGGTCTCGGGTGCCAAAGCACCTTAGAAGTTACAGTCAACATTAGTAGGAGTGAGTATCTCTGCAGCAATCTTAGTAGCAGCACTGATCAGGCGTCCTCCAAGCAAGAAGCAGCGCCAAAGGAGGAGCCTCCACTAGCTTCTGCCAAGGCTATTTATACAAACGAAACACCACAGGTGTGGAGACTGCTATGCAGTAATGTCAGTGTTCTCGTCTCACGCTCTTTAAGGAGAGACCAATGATGTTAAATCCCTTCCCCAGTCCCTTATCGCCAAGGTGTTTCTTTCCAGGTGTCTCCTACAAAGTTGCTGTAAATGTCGATGCCTCTGTGGTCTCAGACAGCACTGCACACTAACAATTTCTGTGTGTATGATGGGCAAGACATGAACAATTCATTTTATAGTCATTGCTCACTTACTGTGATCCATTTTCCTTGGTGTTCCTACATCTGTACCTGCCTGGCTCACGAGATGAAATGGCAGATTTGGTCTTTACATGGACCAATTGGATTCTTCTGCATTACCTTGCTAACAGGCTGCATTCCTCACTTGTATGACTGACTTGATAACTTATTAGTAAGGAAACGGGCTACAGAGTTGTTATGAAATAGGATTGATTTATCTTTGCTACTAAAAGCTATCTAATGGTACTCTGTTTTTGAAATAGAGCCCAAAAGATATTTATGAATTCTCACATTGGCTATGGTCATATCTTCCTTCTCATTAAGTATGCATTCATGAGAAGTTGAACACTTTAATTTTTCTTTTTGTTTCCTTAAACAAATAGAATTTTGGCCACTTAGGGGCTAGAATGATAAATTTTTATTCTTTGCTGTACCTCCAGGGTCTGGTACAGAGACTTGCGTACATTTGGCACATGATAAATATTTATCAAATAGATGAGTGGATGAAGTAATGGCTGAATTACTGCTCTGTGAGAAAGGATAATTCATTTCTGAGAAACCAAAACATCGAGCAAACTGTATTCATCCTGTAAGATTAGGTCCTGAAAGCTGCTAGGCAATCAAGGCTGAAAAGTACAAATCTAGGAATCATTCTGATAAAAAGACTTATAGAAACCATGAGAAGGGAGGTCCTTGAGTATGTGTGTGTATATATATAGCAGGGGAAAATAGAGGAAGAGTGAACAGCAGGCACAGGGGAGTTGGTTGGAAGGAGGAGAGACGTGTTCAGAGAGCGAGGCGTCCCTTGGGAGCAGGAGTGGTAGGCAGTGGGGAAGTGGAGTTGGAGGAGAGAAGGGGTGCAGATGAAAAGAGACCTTTGGATTCAGCCAGAAGTAAGGGGAAGTGCAACGTGAGCCTGGGTATACAGTGGGAGGTAAGACTGGGAAATTCTTTTTCACTAATGATTCCAATTGAGTGGGACCTTTTTTTAAGCAAGGATGTATCTGGTTTTTATTTTCTGTTACATATGGCCCAGCATCTTAGGACACTGTTTGCATTGATGTTTGAGGTTTTATTTTGTGGTTTCTTATAAGCTGAGTCCATATTTTTCCACTGCTCCTATTATAGGTAATGATGTTTGATCTACATATACATATATATGTATGTGTATATGTATGTATGCATGTTTATGTGTGTGTGTGTATAAAAAGGGGAATTACAAAAAAGTCATAGTAGGTGGAGAATTGAGCATTGACTTGTGAAAAATATAGATCATTGCTCTAAAGTTATTTGAGAGCATTTCAGTTGAAACGTCATTGAATTTTCTAGTTCATAAGAATGCTATAGAGCTACAATAATAACCCTCGTCAATAAAGAAACTTGGATTGTGCTAATATCTGGGTGTGCATGTACATTCATGTGTGTGTGTGGCTAATTACATACGTGTGTATATGTGCATATGCACACACATACATGTATGCATGCTTTTCCAGGCACTGCTTTGGTGTGATGTTGATAAGAATTCCTATGGGGGTATAGGAAGTACATTTGAACCTTATTAAAATGCTACTATTTGCAAAGGACATAATTTTCACCTAAATGAGATTACTTTATAGAAATTAAAGTAGTAACCACCATTTATTCAGCACATTTTTTTTTCTTCTTATACTTCTTACAGTAACCTTGGCAAAGACATGTTATCATTCCCAGTTTACAGTGAAGAAATTGAAGTTCAGAAAGTTTAAGTGATTTGCTCTCCATCACAGAGCTGGTAAGTAGGAGAATCCTGCCCGTCTTTACTGTAAAACCCATGCATTGTCCAGTGTGCTGTCTGAGTTAGAATCCTCACAGTATTAGGGTAAGTTACTTATTTGGTTTGAAGGCCAAGCAATCTCCATGCAGCAAATAGAAACCACTAGGTGAGAACTTTTTAAATATCCTGTCCCTTAATTTGCCTATTTATCCATATCTATCTGATATATTTTTGTCTTTCTGTTAAAAATAAAAGGATCTTCCCTCCACACACTTGATTTTTTTTTTTTATCACTTTCATCTTTAGTCTGTGTCTCTGTCACCCTCTTTTTTTATTAGCTTTTTCCCATGAGCATAAACTGTTCTCTCCTGTCTCAGTCCTTTTAGTATTGCCATAAAGGAGTACATGAGGCTATGTAATTTATTAAACAAAAGGAAAAGGTTTATTTAGCTCACAGTTCTGCTGGCTCTAAGTTTTACTTGATGTTAGCCAAAGGCCAAGAGGCACTGCTGTAATTTTCAACATTAGGCATCTGGGGAGAGCCTCAGGCTGCTTCCTCTCTCAGTGGGAGGTACATGGGAGCTGCCCCTGCAGAGATCACATGGCAGGAGAGGAAGCAAAAGAGACTGTGGAGGTGGGGGGCACCGCTCCCTGGGAGGGTGTTCATCTATTCGTGAGGTATCCACCCCTGTGGCCCAAACACCTCCCATTAGGCTCCACCTCCTACTTCAAGGATCACATTTTAGCAGGTGATTTGGGGAGGCAAACATCCAAATGATAGCACTCCCTAAAGCAGATGCCTTCTTTATGAGTGATTGCATAACAGACTGCACCAAGCCTGTGGAGTAAACCAAGTCCCATTTGTTTAGCACAGTGTTCTGTGGATCAGCAGGCAAGGGTGGGCTCAGCTGGACATCTTTGCTCCTGGGGCAGTTGCTACCTAATGATCAGGACCATCAGGGTGACTGGAGTCTGTGTCTTTCCTTCATCATCCACCAGGCTGGCCCAGACTTGTCCACATGGTTACTGCAGAGGTTTTAAGAGAGAGAAGTCTATAGATCATCTTGAGGTCTAGACTCAGAGCTCATGTAGGATCACTGCTCTGCACCCTGTCAGCCAAAGTGTGTCCCAGTGTCAGCCCATGTCTGAGGGTTGGGGAAGACTAGTGAGCCATGGTGCTCTCTCTTGTCCCCTTCTCCATAACTCCAGTTCACCCTTCAAGACAGCCATGTCGCCACCTCAGGGTAGTTGGGGGCCTGTGCTCTGGGTTTTCTCTCCTACTGGCTTTAGAACATCATATGACAGTTGGTAATTTACTTCTTAGTGGAAAGTGAGCTTCTTGAAAAAATAAAGTCTGTGTTTCCATCTAGGATTTGCTACATAGTAGGTAACTTTTAAAAGCTAAAGGTGTTGTCAAAATAAAACAGGCAATTGATAACTGGCAATATGGAAATTGGAATAGAAGATAATGTATGCTTATATCTTAAAACTTGCTTGATAACTTTAAAAAATTTGAAGTAAACTCATTGTAATATATCAAAATCAAATATTTCTTTTAAAAATGGAGCATGTAAAAAATCCTGACCAGGAGTTTGAGTAGAAATTATTATTCAACAACTTTGTTGGTTTTTCACACTATCTTTGTAAGTTTTTCATTAGGTTACAAGTTTGTTTATAAGGAAAATCAGTTATAGTTTCATGACCATATTTGTCAGAGAAATCATACCTGTTCATTAACTGGTTCAGTAGGATGTAGGATAAAATTTCTATTTTAGAATGTAAAATGAAGGAAGAGTGTCAGCAAGCATCCTGGAGGTTCCTTTGGAAGACAGAGAACATAATATTTCTGTTAGAGTGGGAAGTAGCATCTACCTGGTATGATCTCATCTTTAAGTGAATATGTCTTACCAGTTTGGTAATTCTTCATTGAAGGGTTTTCACGTGTGTTTTTTGCTTTAGGTTCAGCTGTCTGGATACCTCTCCTGACACCTAAAAGCTGATCACGTTTTTCCCTTGACGGGACTGTTTCCCGAGAGCTAACCATGCAGCGCAGATCACGAGGGATTCATAGTGGGCTTCTTCTGCTCCTCTCTCAAGTCATCCACGTCGGGATCAACAACATTCCACCTGTCACTCTCGCAGTTTTGGCTCTCAACAGCTGGCTCTTCTTAAATCCCCTGAAGCCGCTGCAGAACTCCTGCCTCAGCGTGGAGAAGTGTTACCAGCACCGAGACTGGCAACGCTTGCTGCTCTCTCCCCTGCACCATGCTGACGACTGGCATTTGTACTTCAACATGGTGTCCATGCTCTGGAAAGGAATACATCTGGAAAGAAGACTGGGAAGTAGCTGGTTTGCCTGTGTCATCACCACATTTTCCCTACTCACTGGAGTGGTGTACCTGCTCTTGCAGTTTGCTCTTGCTGAATTTATGTGTGAACCTGAGCTCAGAAGGAACTGTGCTGTCGGTTTCTCAGGTAAGGCTGACAGTTTTCCGAGGTGGTATGTGGGAAGGCAGCCAGGGAGTGTGGCGGCTGCTGTTTTATGAAGTGTGCTGAGGGGACTAAATTCTGAGTGGTTGAGGGTGCTGGGGTTTTGCTGATTGGAGTGCAGGAGGGACTAGTTTTTGCTGTTTCACGTTATGTTGACGATCACTTTTGGATAATCTAGACGAGGCCTGCTGAGCAGTGGTTTTATAGGACAGGCAATATTAGAGGCGCTCACCAGCCCCATTAGTAGGGGTGCAGAGAGACACACAGATGTCTTTGTAAGAAGGAGTTCTCAAAATGACACGCATGCCCATGATGGTGGTTCACGTGCCCTGGTTACCAGCTCGACTGGGTCTGGTGAGACAAACAGAACACACTGAGTAGGCAGCTAGTTATGGAAAGCAGGTTGGTTACTTCCAGGATGCAAAAGACAACAGGAGACTGGGATTCCTTGTCAGCCAGTCCCTGAAGGCTCCAAAAGCTGCCTGGGGCTGATGGAGTCTTGACTCTGTGTGCCCCACTTGTACCATGGATGAGGGACCACAAAAGCCAGCCCACCCCAAGTTGTAAACCTGGGGAGCACCTGAGTCACTGGCTGAAGCTTTGAGGGACATCCTGTTTGAAGCGTGAGTGGGCTGTTTTGGCTAGCTCATCTTTATCTCAGGAGGCTGCATTTCTTGCACATTCCATAGTCATTCTTGAAACCTATAAATGAGGGCATGAGCAGAGAACTACAGAGGTCCAAGGTCACCTGGAGAGCTGTCCTGCATATCCTGTCAGTGACTTCATTAGACTAAGTGAGCTACGCCCTGTGCTGGCTGCCCACGGCATTGCAGGGGCCTTGAGAGTCACTCTGTGTGACTCACGCTGTGTAGTTCACACAGCAGATCCACAGAAGATGGCACGGCTGAGGAATCCAAGACCCACTGAAGAGAGGTTACAAGCTCAAAGTTACATAGCTAGTAAGGGGTCTGGCGAGATTTGAATCCAGTCTGCATGACATTGACCATACGATGTTTTGTCTCTCATTTTTTTCCTCACTAATGCTTTATTTACAGATACTTCAAGGGGCTGAAATTGCCTTCAGGATTTAAATTAGGTATTCTAAATACTAGAATGTGATGGAGGCCTGAAACAAGGATGTCAGATCCTTCCCTCTCCCTCCCTTACCACCCTTCCCCCTTTCCTCCAGCATGCCCCCTCCTGCATCTAGTTGTGGGATAAGAAAGACTGTATGTCCTGCCTTCCACACACCTTTCCATAGAGATTAGAAAAATACATGCTACTGGGATGTTTTACTGTGTTCAATTTATATAGCATAACATTAACTTTTAAAGTGTACAGCTTATTACCATTGTTGCTGTTTTATTCCCATTTTATGTGTTGTATCTTTAGTAGCACACTGAAGGCTAGTGTGAACTTCCATATTAAGGGCCATGAAAAGAAGTTGTGTGCCTTGAACATTTTCTTCCTACCAAGGAACAGAGTATATTTTAAAGCAGTCATACATAAGCAGATAATCAATTTCACTTTTTAGTTTGTTTTCTTTGTGAATAGTGGTTCTTTCCACATTTGGATTGTTGATATTTGTGTGTTCTTTATTTCCTTTTAGGAGTTTTGTTTGCTTTGAAAGTTCTTAACAACCATTATTGCCCTGGAGGCTTTGTCAACGTTTTGGGCTTTCCTGTACCCAACAAATTTGCTTGTTGGGCCGAACTTGTGGCCATTCATTTATTTTCCCCAGGGTAAGTGTTTACTCTCTGAGAATAAAAGCAAAAAACCTAGTGTTTCATGAAGAAAGAGTTGCAATAATAATGGGGTAACCAATTGTTTTTTTTTTTTACAGTGAAGTTTACTCTTATAAGGACAGAATCAAGCTTAATAGTTCTAATATCAGACATTCCTGGGTTTGAATCCTGTTGACTACTGAGCTTGTAATTTGGGGGTATATCTGAGTTACAGTTTCCTCACCTTTTAAGTAGGAATAAGAGAATCTATAATATGTAGATTTGGGGATCAATATTAACCAGCCAATCAGCTAGTTAATTCTAGTAACAGTAATCCAAAGAGGCACATAGAAACCACATAAGGATAAAACCCCACAAGGTGTGTTCTAATGCGTTTAAGCCATATATACTTGTTAAATAGAACTCTTTAAACAAAAGGCTTTAGTCTGAACCCGGCATATAAAATGGATCAACTCTGAACTTTTTTGGGTTGAGAGGAAGCTTGAGGCCCTTCATTCACCTTCAGGATGCAAAAGACAACAGGAGAGTTGGAAAGCAAGTAACCAACCTGCTTTCCATAACTAGCTGCCTACTGTGTTCTGAGTATCTGGGTATCTGCCTGGGTATCTGCCTCAAAGGCATCGCCACAAAATTGCAGGGCTCCCAGGAGCACTGTTTCAGAACCACTGATCTCTGAATCCTTTTCCTTCTCTGACAAGGACACGGGGATCTCCTCAAACAGCGCGTGGTGGACATGGGGCTAGTGAGGGAGGATTCAGGCCTCCTGAGTCCTGCACTTCTCCCCTTGGTTCCTTTCTCTGCTTTTTGTTTAGAGAAAGGAAGATGAATTGTGTTATATTTCCACCTCTTCCACCAGCTTTACTTCCCTTAATCTGCATTATGCAACCTGGAAATGCCTGGTTTGCTTTTTTATTTTTACTGGGGAGTGGGAGACCAAGACACTGCAGATGGGGGAGAGTCAGGAAGATCCATAAAGGAGGAGGAGTTTTTCCATTTGTTTTAGTTTTTACTCCTACTCTTTTTTAGACAAGAGATTTTGTTTGGGTTTTACTTGTGTGTCTGTGTTGGATATCTTATTTTAGAATATTCTCACTGGGCTGTGTGTCAGCTGGTAACCTCCAATCCTGTCTTCATGCTAATCTGTGGTCACAGGCAGCCATTGACAGCTGGTCTATAATTGGCAGTGATGTGGCCCTTAGTGCCGCTCATTTACAATTGTATTACGACTTGTGGCAGCTCAGAGTGGAAAGCCTAACACAATCTTGAAAGTTTTCTCTGAAAACAGCTCTGTTAAAGTATGCTCCTTGTTTGAACAGCCCTCTTCCTACCTGGTCAGTCACTGCTCCCCTGGCTACTCCCCGTGACTTAGTTCTCTGTGCAGAGGATAAGCTTTTGGATGTAACTGGCGACACTCAACATTAATATGAAAATCACTCCCTCTGGTACTTAAACTTGTATCTTGTCATGAATTCATTGAATAACAGCACTTTCAGTATTCTCATGCAGCAATTTCTGAAGAGCTCATCATGCATTTTATTTTATTTTTTTAGCCCCCCATCCCACTTTACCTGGAAAAGGCATCCTTGCATTTTTTTGGTGTAATATACCTATTCTGTGCGGGGGGATCTGATATTGTGAACCTGGAAATTAAATGGAATTTCCTGTCTTCGAAGTTTATAAGTGTTTTGGTTTTTAAGACTTAACTGCTTTGGATGAAAACTCTAATTTCCAAGCCTCTGCTTATGCCTATGTCCTAATAAAGACTGAGCTGACCCCTGGTCCAGGAAACCCGAGCAGTGATTCCTTCTTGGGGCTGGACCTGGGAAGCATGGGTGTAACCAGAGCTCTGTTTGCTCTGCATTGTTATTCTCTGGGTGGTTGTCAATTAGAATTTTCATTAGGAAATCATTAAATCTTTAGAACAAAGCCTGCTTTATTGCAGGATTATATGAGCTATCCTTTGGGAGGAAAAAAAAACTGCCAAAGCAAAGGGTTTGGTGGACCTCTGTGTTTTATGAAAGCCTTGGAATTAGTAGTGTCCCCCAAGTATGGAGTTTCACGAAGGAAGGCCTCTCTAAACAGGCAGCTGTTAGGCATGGTGAGGGGTAAGAGAGTGAGCACATCACGCTCATTATCTGCTGCTTTTACTTTTTTCAGTTCTCCTGTGTTCTATTTCAGCGGTTGCTCTGCCACTCACCGTATTTCCATTTCCTTCTGTTTCCTGGGACCCTGTCAGGTGGTTGTGTTTGAGGAGGTGTCCCTGCTCCAGAGATGGCCCGGGAGGGAGATGTGCCAGCCACTCCGGAGGCTTCTCCTTCACAGACTGGGCTCCAACCACCCCACCAACACTCTGTTGACAGAATAAGGGGGATCTGATGCCCAGTTTTACTTTCTAGCTCTAGCTTATGAACCTCTGTCTTTTCTCACATGAGCCTTAGGCTGTCTAGGCATAAAATTGAAGCTCAGAGAAATGAGTGTCACCCACAGTAAGACGGCCGCTCCCTGACTATGCAGGAGGTTGGGGTCGAATGTGAGGGATCCCCGTCTCACCCACTAGGTGCGGGGCCCCAGGCAAATCACACAGCCTCTCCTAGCCTCAGTTTCCTCATCTGTAAAATGAAGATATTACTTACCTTCTCTGTTAATAAGTGACTTTTAAGGAGTCATATGAATTATCTCTTTGTAAACAATAAAAAGAACTTTTCTATTTTATTATGAAATAAATTACTGGAAGTGTATTATACATCTCTCCTGAATCATACTTAATTTCTTTTTCTTCCTAAAATTAGGGAGAAATTTTAGGGAGGAATACCTCCCTTTGCTCTTGCTTGATTGTTTTCATCCTGAATGATAATTAGCAGTCTGAATATATCCATAAGCCACTGCTAAGAACTAATTCAGCAGGCCAGGCACGCAAGCCCTAGGAAATTACAGTTGACCTTCAGTAATGTGAGGGTAGGGGCGCTGGCTCCTTTGTGGTTGAAAATCTGTGTATAACATTTAACTCCTCCAAAACTTAATTAATAGCCTATCGTTGACCAGAAACCTTATGAATAACATACATAGCTGAGTCACATGGATTTTATAGGTTAGGTGTATTATATACTATATTCTTTATTGTATATACTATATACAATAAAGTAAGCTAGATAAGAGAAAACATTGAGAAAATCATAAGGAAGAATAAATACACTTGTAGGTTAAGTGGAAGTAGATTATCATAAAGGTCTTCATCCTTCTCATTTTTACATTGAGGAGGAAGAAGAAGAGGGGCTGGGTTTACTGTCTCCTGGGTAACAAAGGTGGAGAAAATTGCACATCAGTGGACCTGTGGACCTCAAACCCATGTTCAAGGGTCAGCTGAAAACATTACCTGGCTGAAAACATTGGCTGTGAGTAATTACTTTGATGCTACTAAAAATTTCTTGGTTAGATTTATCAAATGAGAGAAAAAGATACGTAATACTTTTTTCTACTTGGTTCACTTTTTATTATAAAAGTTTTTAAATATAAAAACGTTGCAGAACTATTTGAAAGTAAGTTGTCAGCATTATAATTTTGCCTCTAAAACTTCAGACACAGCTCTTAAAAATATATTCTTTTACATAACCACATTACCATTGTCATATTAAAGAAAATTAACAGTAATTCCTTAATGTCTTCTATTAGCTGGTACATATCTAAATTTCCCTAGTGTCCAGAAGGTCTTCTACAACTGTTTCAGTACCCACAGTTCACATGCCACATTTGATTGTTCTATTTTTTTGTTCTTCTTTACTTCGGGACAGTCCTTCTAGCTTTTACTTTTTCCATGACATTGATCTTTTGAAGAGATCGGATCTCTTGTTCTTTAGAACTCCCCACATCCTGTATGTATATTTGAGATTCTTTAGCTTGTCCTTCTTGCCTTTACATTTCTGGAAACTGAAGGTTAGGTTTATAGGCTTGATTAAATTCAGACTAAACTGGATTTTTTTGGTAAGAGTACTCTCCATTTCCATAGGGCTGATGCTATATGCTTCATGTTGCAGCTTATCAGGACATAAATGCCAGGTTGTCACTCTGCTGTAAATTATAAGTGTAATTGCTTGATAGGGTAGTCTCCATTGTAAGGGTACATTTATCCCTTTGCAATTGGCAAGTAGTCTATGAAGTGGTACTTGAACATCATGCAGATAACTTGTTCCAAATAACTTTTCACCTATGGCTTTAAGTATATATCAATGATGCTCCTTATCAGAATTGGTTATTTCAGAGCGAATTATGAAAAATGACTTCCTGCTTCTTTTGTTCATTTTACATTTATTACAAAAGGTCAATCCATAATTGGAGGATTGAGGAAGACAAGCATTCTGTCAAGGACACACCTTAGTTCTGTGGACTTCAGACTGAGCAAGCTGTGAGGGTAGGAGTCAGTAGTCAGGGGAGAGGATGTCGGGCTTTGTTTTACTGGTGACATGGTTACCAGTGGTATGAAACTGAGAGATGGTGGGAGAAGAGGTCATTGGAATGAGTGCAGGTGCTTAAGATTTGGGTCCTCTTAAAGAAAAAAGTACAAAATTAGACACAAAAATAAAAATTTTTAATGAGAAAACAAAGGACAATTTATAAACTTTTAAGAGATGATAAATACAAACATTATGAGATGTATAACAATAATATAATATAAATTTCCTGGCACACCTCTGTAATGTTTTCTCCCACAGGTTTTTTGTGTTTTTTTTTTTTGTGCTTTTTGATCTTTTCTTCATGTGAAAATAATTTGTCAATAGTGTTTCCATAAAGAGAATATTATAGTGGATTAAAATTAATTTTTTACTATTAAATATTAAAAGTTTAGAAGAACTTTCTTCATATTTTATCAAGTAAGTTTTTAGAATTGTCCAATTAAGGACAGCCTTTATCAAAGTATTTTCACATATGAGCTATAAAATTTCACAGCTTTTCAAATTTTCTTGTGAAATGACCAACATCTAGTGTTCTTTGAACTGATTTGAGTATTGTCAATGACTTTTAGTGGCATAGTAGGAGATTTCTGTTTTCTTCACTGATACTAATACTTTTTGCTAACTAGCAATTTTATTTTGCGTGATTCTTAGAAAAGGAAAGGAAAATGGTGCATTTATAATTGCCTATATTGCATTTTTTATATATATATGTATTTTTTTTTTTTTAAATTTATTTATTTATTTATTTATTTATTTGGAGACAGAGCCTCAAGCTATTGCCCTGGGTAGAGTGCTGTGGCATCACAGCTCACAGCAACCTCCAACTCCTGGGATCAAGCTATTCTCCTGCCTCCACCTCCCAAGTACCTGGGACTACAGGCGCCTGCTACAACGCCTGGCTGTTTTTTGGTTGCAGCCGTCATTGTTTGGCGGGACTGGGCTGGATTTGAACCCACCAGCTCAGGTGTATGTGGCTGGCGCCTTAACCGCTTGAGTCACAGGCACTGAGCCACGCATTATTATATATATTAGTGACAGAGGCGAACGTCTGTTTCATTTCAATTTTGGCTATGTTTAAATGAGAGTGGAATTGTCTGCTTGTAGTTTTACATGCTTGGTGATGGGAAGAACTTTCTCAGCACCGGGTCCTGACTCCTGCGTGGTGACTGTACCGCCAGTGCTGCCTGCCTTAGAACACTTGAGTGCTGTGTGACAGCTGCTCCTGCGTCCCCTGTGAGGTTGTGGGTTGAGGACACACAGTGATTATTAAGAGTATTTCCGGAAGTCACTAGCAGTGACTTCACTGTGCACAGAAATGACCACAAACCATATAAATATCCCCTCCTGCACCCAAACCAAATGTCTTCTCAACTCTGCAGCAGTGAGTCACTGCTCCAGTGACAGCTGACATGGGAGGAAGTTTGACGGGGGAAGTTGGAGTGAAAGGAGATAGCAATTTTAACCGATTGTGGTTAAGATGTCACTTTGACAGGTTTTACAGAAATACGCGGCCATGTGAACACGTAGATGAGTGGGTGGTTATCGTGACAGCTGTGGGGAAAGGGCAGAAATGAAGCTGAAGAGGTCTGCAGAGTGTGGGAAAATGGAGGAATTAAGAGACAGGAGGTTTTTTTCAACTTTAAAACTGAGCAAGCTGTGAGAATAGGAGTTAGTAGTCAGAGGAGAGGATGTTGGAGTTGATTTTATTGGTGACGTGGTTACCAATGGTATGAAACTGAGAGATGGTGGGAGAGGAGGTCCTTGGACTGAAGTATCTGTTAAGGGTTGTGAGTGCAGGTGTTGAATAGATGTGTACACACAAAGGGAAATTACCTGGGCAGGAGGGAGGGAGGGTGGGACGAAGATGGTGTGATTGTTCCAGCCTTCTCCACGTTGTCGGGAAATGGTCTGAGAGGCAGATAGTAAACAGCATCTGTGTTAGTTCCTTAGTGCTGCTCTGACACGTTACCACAGAGTGCGAGCTTACAGCAGCACACATTTCTTCTTATGGTTTTGGCAGCTGAAAGTTCAGAATCAGTATTACTGAACTGAAATGCAGGTAGTGGTGGGCCAGTGCTCCCTCCAGAGGCTTTGGGGGAGAAACTGGCTCCTTCCCACTCCTGGTGCTGCTGCCGTTTGTTGGCTCTCGGCTCCGTCACTCTGGTCTCTGTGAGGCCACATTGCTTTCTCCTCTTCTTCAGTGCCAATTAGCCCTCTGCCTTTCTCTTACAAAGACACTGTGATTGCATTTGCAGTCACTCTGGTAATCCAGGATAATACCCCCTCACAGGATCCCTGAGGTCCTTGATTTAACTCACTTGCTAAATCCTTGCCATTGAGGGTTCTTTCCCCTATTCTAGTGATCAGGATGTAGATATCTTCAGGGTGAAGGCATCGAAACGTCACTCACGTTGTCAGCCCGTGGCATATGCGTCTCCATCTCTTCCTTGGAATGCCTTTTACTTTTTTCTCCTTGTGAATTTCTGGTCATTCAAAACCCAAATCAAATCATAATCTGTGCTGCTTTTCCTAATTCCTTCAGGCAGACTTAATTACTTGCTTTTGTCCCTATAGTGTTTGCGGATTTCTCTCTCATAGGTGTTTTTTCCTTCCTAATTTATCCATATTTTTCACTTCTTTTTATTCTGTGAACTTCTTTAGGGACTGTTTCTTAGTTATCTGTGTATCTCAATCATCTGCCTGACATACAGTAGGCACTCAATAAATATTTGGGGTTGAAGGACATAAGTTAAAGAATATTAGTGAAAGGACCTATTGCTTCCATGGGTGCATTCTGGTCTGAAGGCTCAATAAACGTTTCTTCGTTGACCTCTGTAAAGTATTTTAATTTTACCTGATTCTTTAGGTAATAAGGTGAGCTGACATACCATTTTGGAACTCAATATCTCCCTCAAATATAATCTTGAATAATTTTGAATTAACATAGCAATATAGGTAAAAATCTTGAGCAATTTTGAATTAAATCTTGAGTAAAAGAAGAATTTTTTCCCCTCTTGTGCCTGTACTTTTCAGGTCCTGGTTAAATGTTGCCCTAAATCAATGCACTATTCCTTTCCTACTAGGAACTTCACAGTTTAGCAAAACAAAGGCTAACTACAAAACAAAACAAAACAAGGCAGAAATTTTAGCTCAATAAAAGTAGAGGAACAAAAATGGAGAGTAACTCTTGACTTGAGAAATTAGGAAGCTTTGCAGAAGAGAGGGGTTTGCATATTGACTATTAGGAAATAATAGCGCAGATAAGGAAGTAGACTACTTTTAGCAAGGGGAATAGAAAAAATAAATACTGAGAATCATGGCAAGTTTATGAAATAACAAAGAATCTGTCTGCAAATACTAGGAGATGAAGCTAGTGGTCTTCCCTTGAATGGTGTTCTTTTAAACACTAGTTCCTTGAGGTGCTTTCTAGAACAAAGCTCCCTGGGCAGAACGCTTTGGCTCATGAGGTATTCTGTGTTCCCACAAACTGTAGAGAGCAATTTAATTAATTTAGGCCTTGCTTGTAGTCAGACTGGAAACACAGGTTTGGTTTCTGAGGAAGAAATGCTGTACACTAATATATGGTTTAGGAGAGGAGGCAGGAATGGTGTAAAGATTTTCAGTATCAGTGGCAGAGGTCCAGTTGACCCGTTGACATAGCCTAGAGAAGGAACTGAAGACGAGGACGAATGCAGTGACTGAGGGACTAGAAAAGGGCCGGGGGTACGGGAGAGAGGTTTCCAAGGCTCAGACGGCAGTTCTAAAGTGATGTTAGGAATGACTTACCTTTCATTGGGAACTTTCTACATGCCAAGAACCACTGTAAGCTCTTTATGTATTATCTAATATCATTCTACAGTTACTTTGTAGAGCAGGAATTACTATTTTGGCTACATAATAGATGAGAAAACTAAGGCATAGGAAGTTTTAAATAACTTGCTGGAGCTACTCAGGTATCAGCTAGTATAATATTTAAGTTTTAGTGATCAGGTCTCCAAAGTCATACTCTAAACCAGTTCTTAAACTTTTGGTCAAAAGACCAATTTGGAGTTTTGAATTTTATTGATGACCCCAAAGAGTTTTGATTTATATGGACTATATCTATCAGTGTTTACCATGCTAGAAATTAAAACTGAGAATTTTAAAAATTTGATACAATTCCATGAAATTAATTTATTAATAATTCATTAACATCATTTATTAATAATTCATTTTAAATAACATTGGCAAGCCCAACATGTTTTTACATAAATAATATGTTTTATGAAAAATATGTGTAGTTTCCAAAGCAAAAAAACTGTCATGGATGGAAATAAATAATATTTTTTGCAAAACTTCTAATACCTGGCTTAATAGAAAAAAAAAAATCCATATTTGCTTCTGTGTTAATTTGCTTAGTGTAATTTTGGTTGAAAGTCAGTTTGACCTCACACAGGTATATGCTTGGAAAAGGTAGGAAGTAGTATTTTAATAGCCTTTTTAAAGAATTGTGCATATTTCTTATACTATATTAAAATTGGGCAATTGTTTCTTGGAGGTTTCTTGTAATATGAACTTTGAAAGCATAACAAGGAGCCTTTCCATGTTCTGTAATGTTAAAATCCATTGATCTTGCTTGAAGTTTGAATGGATCTTTTTCCCTGTATATGATTTTCTAATATCATGAGTTGGTTATTTGAAAACATTAGTTTACTGATTACACAGGTTTTGTAAATATTGACAAATTTAACTATTTATTATCAAAATATCACAATTGTTAATATCACCACCAATCTCATCATAAAAATCTTTAAGTATTGGGAAGCTGTCATGCTCACAGCACCACAGAGAAGTTTTCCAAAATTTTTACTTTTACTTGAAAGCTGAAATTTTACCATTGGCAGTTAAGTATCATTTGTTGTTTGCCTTGAAGCTTAATTTGCTTATATTTTAGAAAATGTGTGCCATTTTCCATTTATTTAACCGTAGTTGATCAGTTTTTCTTTCACATTAATGTGGTGGACGGGGATAAAGAGCTCCCAAAACAGCATCTTGTCTATTTTCCCGATCAGCCTGCCACACAGATGCCTTTCCTGGACACAGGCAGCTTTTCCTGCTGTAGAGCTGAGTGTTGTATGTATATTTCACATTTTAGCACCCAGCATACTTAAAAATGTATGCTAATATTGATTTAATACAATTAGGAATTATACTACTTCATCAAGGATATTCTTAAATAAAACTTGCTTCCCCCACACAAACTGTGGATATGTGACTGTGAAGAATTCCCTGACTGTTAGGACTGTTTGGAGCCACTGCCTTGATGCCTTCATGCTGAGCCCTTCGCAGTTGGACTCACCATTACTTTTTTTTTTATTATCATTATTAAATCATAGCTGTGTACATTAATGAAATCATGGGGCACCATACACTGGTTTTATAGATCGTTTAACACATTTTTATCACACTGGTTAACATAGCCTTCCTGGCATTTTCTTAGTTATTGTGTTAAGACATTTATATTCTACCTTTACTAAGTTTCACATGTACCCTTGTAAGATGCACCACAGGTGTAATCCCACCAATCACCTTCCCTCCGCCCATTCTCCCCCCTTCCCTCCCCTCCCTCTCCCCCTTACGCATATTCTTAGGTTATAACTGGGTTATAGCTTTCATGTGAAAGCCATAAATTAGTTTCATAGTAGGGCTGAGTACATTGGATACTTTTTCTTCCATTCTTGAGATACTTTACTAAGAAGAATGTGTTCCAGCTCCATCCATGT